>UCOL01002271.1:0-27083 GCA_900474335.1 Ormyrus nitidulus
CCTCCCACCTCCCCCCTCCCCCTCCAGCGCCTAAATCAATAGTAGTAGAGGCGGCGGGAAATTGTCCGGCCTGCTTATAAACCGATAAATCAGTGGATTATCGCGCGCGAGTCAACCGATCGCCGGGTAATCACCGGGTTCGCGCGCCGCGACGATATTACCCGGTAATCGCGCCGCCGCCGCCGCCGCCGCCTCGCCCAGGTAAGGTATAGACGCGAGGGGGGGAAGAATCGCTGATTTATGAGAGTTTCCCACGTCTTTTATGCGCGCCGTTTACCGCCGCTTCGGGTATTACAGTCAGGCGCGGATCACGATTTTTATACTTGACGGCGAGCGACTGCAGAATGGAGCGACACCGCTAGGGTGACGAAAATTCTCCGTTTTCTGATGCTTTTTATGATGGGAACTACAGATTGGGATACGAACAAATTTTTCAGGTTTATCGTCTGCCGATTTTAATAACAGTTTAGGAAATAATGAACGAGAATATAGTTTTTCGATGAGCTAACAAAATACTCGTCTTTCTGAATTTTTCTAACAACGGTAAATACTAAATTTTCGTTACATCAAGATTTTATTGTTTTGAAAAATATTCCGTTTAAAAAAAAAATCAGATTATTATTAAGAAGTTTTGTACGGAAAACTGCAATAACACTTACTTAACAATCAATTATTAAATAATAATAATAATACATTTTAATAATATTTGAAGAGTTGCGTATAAGTAGATCAAAGACGGAACCAGTCAGACAAACCTCAATGCAAGAAAAACATACCCTCATCCAAGTAATACATTTATCAATACGTTTCATGCCAATCGCAATTACATCTCACCTTTTGCGCGCTGCGCCTCTCGAGATTAAAAAAACCTCCTTAAAAAAATGCGCGCCTTTTTAAATCGAAAAGCGAATCGCGAACGCGAAAGGAGGAACCTGCGGCGCCGCGCGGCGAGACTCGGCCTCGGTATAATTAATCATCCTCAAAAGTGATTAGAAAGCTACGGGCCTCTCGCGGCGTTTCTTCCGCTTTTGCGAGAACCGCGCGTAATAGAAAAGCGCGCGCGCGCGAGGCGCTACTTCAAAGTAATGGGGCTTACCTTTCGGTTCGTGTACGCATGTTTTCCGAGAACCCTGTATGCACAGCGAGACTCACCTGTAACAAAAACGGTTAATTCCACGTTAGGGGATTGTAATTTAGCGGCGGGGGGAATACACACACACGCGAGCTGAATTAACTTATAATCTAATTTACATTTGCGCGTAATAAAGCAGGGAATGTCATTTCCTCGGGATGCTTTATTTGTTATTTATATCTTGGATAACTGGATGAAAGAGTTTCTCGCGGTTTTGTGCCTTGCGCTGGCTTAATGCACGGTAATTGCCCGGTGAAATGATTAGGATAATTAGGCAAACAAGCTACAGTAAGACAATGCAAGGGAACAATTTTCTAAATAATTATAGCGATCAATAGAATGGGAGAGAGTTCTATCTTCGAGATTCGATAAATACTTGATTAAAATAGTATTTCTTAAAATCAGTCTTTCGAAAGTTTTTGCATTAAAAAATACAATTAATTCGCAACTCGACCAACCCGCGAACGACTGTACCACCGGGGCACAAAAGCTCAATCCCTTAAAAAGCGAACCTCCTCGTAATGATCCCCCAGGCAATTAGCAGGGGATATCCGCCGGTGGCGCGGAGAGATCTCCAGCCTACAAATGGTCGCATTTCAGAAAATCGGCGAGAGAGAGAGAGAGAGAGAGAGCCGGCGGCTTTAATCCAACCCCTCTAATAGCTCTCGCTCTCGCCACCGCACCGCCTGCAAATTGCACTCACGCCCATGGCCGCGGCGCGCGGCGTGACTCGCCGCTCGCTCATAATGGTCCGGCCGCACTCCCACAGTCGGACACACCGCGAGAGAGAGAGAGAGAGAGAGAGAGAGAGAGAGAGCGGAGAGCCTGCGTTTGCCCACGACGGTCAATTTTATTTAAATTAATTAGATCCGCGAATGAGCTCGGGCTTAGCTGAGCCGAGCGCTCGGATTTTGCGGAGGCTCGCTGCGACACTGCTGATTCGACGGGAAATTTGGTGACGGTCAAATTTTTTAAATACCACCTATCGAATAATTATGACTTAATAGCCGCGTGTTGCACTTAACCTGAAAACCAGCTAACCTAAAACCTTGATCAGGCTTCTACTTTTATTTTTAACGAATCTTCTCCGTTAAAAACAGCGCATTGTGTCAGAATCCGAAAGAAGTCCTTTAATTGCCACTAAACTCGGCTCCAAGATAAAAGAAGGTTACTGTGCAAAACACAATTTCCATCTCGCGGTACCCCGTCCATAATAGCTCCATCTTTTCCGAAGCAGCATCAGCATCAGTATAGCAGCAGCCCCGGCGACGGTAGCATAATTAGCAGCACAATCTCGGCTTTTTCTTTCTGCCCCGTCGGCCGGTGTGTTCTATTATAGCGCCGCGCGGCGGCGGCGGCGGTGGCGGCACAGAAGGGGAGAGTGACTTCGGTGGGTGCACATTTTCTACCGTTATGCGGTTAACGAGCTGAGGCAGGCAGGCGTAGAGCTCTGCCCGGCCGACGTCCCATCGCGCATGCACGAAATGTAAACGTGGGAACCGGAATCGGCCGGACGATCCTCCTCCTCCTCCTCCTCCTCCTCCTTCTCCTCCTCATCCTCCCCCTCCGCTCCGCGGCTACACGTCTAGCTCTACAGCTGTTCTAGCGACTCGTGCAGGAGGCTGCGCCGAGGCTCGTTTCGGCTGCTCTGGGTGTAGCTAAGGATTGCTTTGATAATGGCAGGGGGGTCGAGGTGGAGATTCAATTTTAAAGATTTTTTTTTCTTACTCGGTTCTAATGGGTTGAACGTGGGCACTTCAATTATCAGCGTGTATTCGTAGAATAGATCAAATGTGCATTCTGAGTAAAGTTTAAATTTTGTTAAACATCTTTATTGCTCCTTCCACTGATGTAAGATGCAGCTTGAACTGTTATTAATATTCATTTCTCTCAAAAAATCTTTTTTGATTGAACGTGCCCCGCAGATACCCACTACGCTTACCAAGAACAGACCACCTTCACAAAATTAAGGCAGCATTCTGAAAATCTGCATCCGGCCTTATCGCGCTAAAGAACACTTAATCCCCGCATGACAAACCTCCAGCCACGTACTCGCAGGCAGGAGAGAGAGAGGCAGAAAATCGCTTGAGATCGACGCGCCAACTGGCCCTTTCGAAAAAAAAAGTACGCGCAGCTTCGCGCGTATACGTGCTTATGCATTATTCAGAAGCAGCACCCGGGACGTTCGCCGCGGATTTAGATGAGATCGGCGCGCGATCCGCGCGAGATTCGCCAACGAGGAACAAGTGCGCGCGCGCCAAGAGAACGCGCAGCGGCGGATGCGCGCACTTCGACGCCGCTTTCGAGAGAGTAACCGTGAATTTGTCAGCGCGATATGAAGTGAGAGCCTGCGCCGAGGATTAATGCTTATCGGGGAACGAGGCCGCTTTAAAAGTTTGGAAAGAGCAAGGGAATCTTGCTACGGCGTGTGATTTCATTTTTTGTTGTTGTTGTGCTTTCAGTTGATTGAAGGTCAATAAATACTGTTGGTAAAGAGAATCAAAGGTCTAATATTAACCAAATATAGCTTTATGAAATTTCAAAAAATTTTCTTTTACAGAGTTACAATTTTATAGAACATTGAATAATTTTTGTGAGTCTTGCTATTTCATATTTTTCATTAAAACGTCTTAACTTTATCGCTAAAATAGTATAACTTAAGAAAAGGTATAATAGTTCAAAGACGAAAATTATCGTTTTAGGAAAATTAGATTTTTGAAACAATAATGAAGTAAAACAATTAAAATGCAAGATAGACGAAATTACGAAAATTGCCGAGATCTTGAAACAAACTCCAACGTAATAACAGACCATACGTCGTAATTTCCAAGATGAAAAGTAACTATTTTAATTTGACTTCGCGTAGTCTGCACTTAAATTACGTACACTCTTAACATAAGGTAAACTCCACTTATCATTAAGGTTACGCCGATTTTTTGACAGTTTTTCTCAACTTTTCGTTTACGTTCAATTTTAAATTATTCATTGTCTTTGTTCATAATAAAGAATGCAATAAGCAGAAAAAGAACTGGATTCAAAACATTTACTAAAAATATTTAAAATTAAAACAATAATAGACCATTTCACTATCTCCAAATCTCTGCAACTTTTATTGGAAACAAAAAATGGCGATCGCCAGAAAATTAAATTCATACTCGCTGCTTAGAAATAAACTCCACTTGTACGTAATTTCCACTCTGCACTTCATGTCCGGCCTCGGCCCCGTGGGAAACTTTGGATTTATCCAAAAAGAAAACGCGAAGGCAGAGTACCAGCAGCCCTGCGCAATTAAGTAGCTCATAAAGTCATTTGCTCGACAGCCAGGCGCATAAACAATTTGAGCGCAGTCTGAAAGGGATGCTCAGTCCCTTGTAGGTCTTTAATCGTTTCCAGCCTCGCTTTTTCCCGGTAAACCCACAAATTGATTCGATATTCTTTTTTGATGCGAAGCTGAAGATTTAATTTATCTCTTACGTGGCGAGTTTTACGAATTCAATTAAATCGATTTGGTATATTTATTTGATGATTTTAGTTTTTCGTATTATATGAAGACGCTATTTCGAACATTTAATCGTTACTGTATAATTATATGTATTAATGTATATTTATACGTGTACGTATCAGTAGACAAATGTATGCCTGAAAAATTCAGTAAATTACTCACTTCATCACGAACCAACATTAAATCTCGAGAAGCTTTCGCAAAATTTTCGGTAAAAATCGGGTACCTTAAATAAGTAATTTCGCATCCGCAAGATCCTCCAAAAATCCCTGTAATTAAACGCCTCCCCGACAATTACCTCCGCAACAACGCGGCAATTACGTCCTTTTCCGCTTGCGCGCACGCATTCGCGAAAAGCTGCGCGCGCGCACGCGAGCCGCATATATGTGTATAGCCAGCTCGAGCCTCGAAAAGAGCAAATATCACCGCGTCATCCGCGCTCTCCCACAAATCATCTCTCTCTCGGGGCCTCTCTCGCGATCCGCGTGATTAATAATCGAATCAACGACTCAATTACGGACCAGACCGACGGGGGAGGGATTCACACTTTGCGTAATGCATTCGTTGCGTGCTTCGAGCGGCGCACGCGCCTCCTTCTCTCTCTCTCTCTCTCTCTCTTTGATCGGGGCAAGGATGAGGTTGTTAGGTAGAGCTAATTATTAATGATTCTGCAAACGGTACGAGGACTTGGATTGGGCTCGGTTTGCGGTAAGCAAATGGGCTCGTTTGGGGAGAGCATTAGGCTGAGGTACGGACGGATTCGCGGATGTTTCAAAAGAAATGCGTGATGCTGATTGTAGAGATTACACGTTTTTGTAAGAGGTTGAAATTGAGGTCCTTTTTACTTGATCCTTTGCTTGATGTTAGTAAGATCAATTCTTCGTTTACGATCGTAAATGCTTTTTTGTTAGCAGGTTTTGAGAAAATTATTAATAAATGGAAAAGACAATCACCACTTGAGCTAGTATTTAGCAAAGATAGCTAGCAATAAAATGAACTATGCACAATAAATATGAATGTTTTATCTTCTACGAAGCATCGCGATAGGTACGTAAAGCCTACAACTGAATCCCATAATTCGAGTATTTCTCTAAATCAACCGGCGTACGTCTCGCCTTACATAAATTATCAAAGAATACCCTCCTCATTATACATCATTAGCGTGTAACGGTAATCGATGCGTGAATACCTCGGGACTAAAGAGCTATTTACGGGCGGCGATCGGCTCGGCGAGGGAAAAAAAAATAAGCAGCCCGCGCGCAAATATATATAAAAGCGAAGTAAGGACGGCGTTCGCCTTTGCAGAGGCACCTGCTATCGACTCGGATCGACAGCTTTATAAAGGCTTTCCAGATTCGATTTGCAACTTTCTCGCTATCCGCCGGCGAGATCTCGTTCGCATACACGCGGCTTAGCCGGCCGCCGGGGGGAAAAAAGGGGGATTTATGTCGCAGTCGACAAGTTTGCGGTCTGCGATTTCTACGAGGCAATTTAATTTCTTCCCTCTCCTGCCTCGCTCCCTCCGTCTTCGGCGATGCGCGTCTCTCTTTCTCTCTCTCTCTCTGTCCGCGAGGTCCGGCCTTCGTGGCTAGTTTTATCGCTACCAAGCTCTCTTCTTAGAGCTCTCGGGAGGCAGCGCAAATTAAAGTTGTCACGAGGAGCTTTTTGCAATTTAGCTTGCGAATAGGTACGTACGTGAGTGGGAAACGAGTTTCGAGGGGGTTTCATTTAAATTTTGACAATTTTCATACTCGGTTTCAATGTCCGATTTAATTAATTGACTTTTAAGATAGTCAAACTTTGGAAAGTCCGCAGTCAGGTAGGAAACGTAGAAAGTAATCAAATGCATTGACTATATGTTTAATATTAATTCGATCATTTTTTTAATTATGATAAATTGATTATGCTAATAAGAAAGTTTGAGTAGAGCAAATTAAATGAATCAAATTATTAACATTAATCATTTGAACACTAGTCTATTAAAGTCTACTCAATTAACACAATTAATGTTACTATGATTATTATATGAGCCTCATTTAAAATTTAAAATTAACATTGATCAAGACTAAATCCAACTTATTCTTAAATTAGAACTCTTAAAATCCCAAATAGTTCAAAGGAGTTAAAAGTAATTAATTCGACCACTGCCGCGATTCTCATAAAGCTCAAGCAGCCATAAAAGCCCCTCGACCGCAACGCGACGCGGACGACAGTCCGCTCGACATTGATTAAGTGGTCACACGTCAACGCGGAGCATCAGCTTATTTAACGGATGGCTTCGATTAAGCGCCGATCGCTAATTTAATGCTCCGAGCGACGGAATGGCGATGAGAGTGAAAGAGATGCAATATGCCAAGTTGAGAGGGAAAATATGGTAAAGCTCGCGTGTAAGAAATTTTTAATTGGGGACACTGAAAATCAGTAAGAGTATTCTTTTTCTTAATTAATAAATTTAGATAAATTATAGAATAAAAAATTTTCGTTCCTTTAGTCAAAATCGGTTTAAAAAATAGTTCTAGCACTTCCGCACGAATTTTCCATTAAAAACGAGCAAATTAACTTTTAGCGAAACAGTCGAAATTTCTCAAAACTTACTTTTAATTAATCCCCCCGTAGGAACTTAATGAATAAAAAGAAAATGGATAAACAGCACTGGTCGGTCAGATTCGGAAGAAAACAAGGGGGAACAAATTTTCTCAGATGCAGCCTCGTTACCATCGTGAGCTCGTAAATTTCATTGTCCTGCCCGCCTGGCATTTCACGATTCGCGAGCTGCCGCAAGCGGTACGCGAAAAATGTCGCATGGAGGAAAAAGAAAAGGGCAGAGAGGGGGGGAGGGGCCATTGTTTCACCAAATGGAAGATGATTGAATGAGTTTAGTGGTAGTCCTTTCTAATGGAGTAGCGAAGGAAACCGTCGTCGTCGCGCTGCAACTTGATCACGAAGCACACGCTTTCGGTACTACGTACGAATCTGTGTGAACTTTATTTGTTTATCGTCCGAGCGAGAGGTGTTTTTAAAATGCTTTCAGTTTAAGGTAGTTATGAGTAAACTGTGACAACGAAAGAAATTATGATTGCCAGTGTATACCTTTTGAAAACGTACATTTGATTACTAATAATTTCTAAATTTCTGAAATTTAACACCCTTCCTTTATATAGAGTATTTTTATAGGTTCAGCTTCATTGAGTTTCGGGCTTTCTTTAAAAGAAGATTACGATTTTACCTCCAAACAGCTCAAACTCATTCCAAACGAATTTTCGCGCAATTTATCCTCCCTAAGTAGCCCACATCGGTCCACAAACCTGCGCTTCCACGAACGACGCGACCGCGAGAGTCTCAAGCAGCTCGCAATTATAATTCCCGGCGAGAAGACCGCTGGCGCGCGTCGATGATAAGGCACGATAACTCGCCCGGCGAGTATCACATCGTGAACTCGCCGACAATCGGGATGTGCCATTAGCGCTTTTGCCCCGAGAGCCTAAGCCGAGTTCCCACGACGATGCCGATCATCGAACAGCCGCTGCGTAGATCAATCGATTTTGGAACAGCGAGGCCTAAGTGCCGCCGCGTGAGCCCGCTTAGCGAGGGGTAGCGGTTTTCGCCTTTATTCAAATTTTCAACGGCTTTCGAATGATTTGAGGTAAAGTGTCGAGATTGCTTGACCATTAGTAGACGTTATTGCTCGTTTTGCGGAGAGTAATTAAGCTTGCTGATACTAATTCTTTTTGAAAAATCAACGTTGGAGTTTTCGCGCGAAATGCAAATAAATTACGCGTTCCTTTGTATTAAAATCTTCTTTTAACCACGTGTGATAATCGATCATTTAGAAAGCGCATGGTGAAAGTAAAAATCTAGAGTACACGATGTTAACTTGTTATACAGCTTGAGGGCAAATGTCATCGCTTGACTGATTACTCAACTATCGTTAAACGGACCTGTCACCCTGAGGCAACGACTAGTATTCCGATATTTACTTATCTTCTAGATGTATTGAATAATCTTAATGCACATAATATTTAAAGTTAATAAATGAATAAAAAAAAATTGAATAAAAGTTTCGAGGACAAAAATAAATGAGCATTATTAAAAAATTTAGAGAATTTTAAGGAATTATAATTCTGGCGTGTCTTGAAAAAATGTTGAAGCTGATTTGTAGATGTCATATTTGGTCGTGACTTGAAAATAAATTGTATCGTTCAAGTCACGAAGAAGGTATAGGCTATTTGTTTTAAATGACATATACGATTACCGTTTTAATATTTTGGTAGCCGTGTAGCAATATTTTAGGTAAAAATGTACGTATCAAAATAGTAAAATGTGCTACAAAATGATTCAGTTTAAAAATGCATTATTTTGTGCTGTCAGCATTTATTATTTTTCACATGAAACTTTCTCAACATAAATTTTTCGTGATCTGATTTCAAAAACACCATGAGAAATAATGTTCTCGAAAAGAATACAAATGAACTAAATAAAAATAGCTATGAATGTTAATCTTACACAATATTTGATTTATAGTGTAAAAAAATTTCATTCTGTCAAAGTTTCACAAATTTTCTTGATGTGGAATGATTTCAAAAGTAGTTTGAAAATGTTAATGCCGACAGAGAGAAAATAAAACAAATTTTATGTCTCAAATTATTTCACAAATTCTTATTCGCATCAAATTTCAAATATGCTATTAAGGCGCTGTTAAGCAATCCAATCGAAACCTACACCGAAGCAAATAAACGATCAATTACTACATAAAAAATACTAGAAAATAAACGTCGAAGACACAGATAAGTCAGTTGTCGGGACCTCGAGATCGGTATCGACCGTTTACAAGACAGCCAAACCCCATCACAAACAGATCGAATGATTGTCACCGAGGCGAAGCCCATCGGCACGCACCTCTGTGTCCGACGGAACAAATTCAGCCTCCGGTAAGCAAATATCGGGGGGGGGGGGGGGGGGACAAAGGCCCCTTTCTTCTGGTAACACAATCCTGCCGGTTCGGCGCTCGGACCCGCTCGGAGTCGTGAGCCTCGGAGGAATTGCTTAGCTCTCGTCTGTGTGCGAGTGAGCCAGCAGGACAATAGCTCTCATATCGGCGACGACGTCGCCCGACGACGCCGACGGGACCGAGAGAGAGACTCTTGTGGGAGGAACAACACTTACTCATTCCCAGCCCGAAGGGACCCGCGAGGTGTCTTTCCCCAGACTCCGAGCCGCTTTTTATTCGAGCGCGGCTTAGAAATTTCGTCGTCCCTCTCCTTCTCGGCGGACGTTTCTGGGTTATGATTCTTGGACTTCGCTTTGGTGTTTTTGAAGTTCGCGATGACAACCGCCTGAAGTCTGGGGTCCCGCGGCTGTTTACTTATGTATGATGCTGCTTTCTCAACTGGCAGTGTTTGTATAATGAGATAAAACATTTGTTTGCCAATGGAGTGGAGAAACTTCGGACAATCCCGCTGATTGTTTATGTACAAATTTATTGAGTGTTTTTTTCCATTTTTTTACAACATTCTACAAAAACCCTAAAAAGTTAGCCTTTGCTTTTATTACAATTCAATATTCAAGCTTTTACATTACCGTTCCCCGTCGCTCTATATCGATTAGATCCGACAGTTTCGCCAAACTCATCCCGCCAGATTGCGGCGTCGACTTTTGGCGAAGGGAACGGGCCCGCATATAAACATCAGCGGCGCTTTGCAGTCCGCAATTTTCAGGCGGATTCGGCGGATCGTTGCGACACGAGATCGTGGCACGTCGCTTTTGCATCTGCGATTGCTAAATATCCCCCGAGATATTGATTTCGGACGAAACGTCGCGGTGGATTATTGATTTGGGAGCGTTCGCGGGTCTATAGGCGATGAGTCTGTCTGCCGAGCCAATTTTCGAGGTAATGATTGGGTTCGGCAGATAAGGGATATTTATTGAAATCCGTACCGAGAGCCGAATTAGGAAACGCTCGATGTCCCGCGAAATTGAAAAGGAAATTTCGCGCTCGAGGACGAAAATGCGCCGCCTGAAAGCTCGTCGGATCGGCAGACGAAAGCTGGAGCGCAACACGGCGCTCTCTTTAATCAAGGGCCCGGCTGCGGGAGAGCGTGCGCGTGCGCGATCGACTGTACACGGGCTAGTTTCGCGCTCGCTCTCTTGCGCTTAACCTTAATGACGCGTCTTTAACGACGAGCAGAGCGCGCGCGAGGATGCGCCGGCTGGCCCATCCTTTCCCACGACGCTCTCCGCCAAGTGTGCCTAGTTCCCAGACCGGCCCTCTCTCTTCTTCTTCTGCTGCTTCTTCGCTGGAAGGTCTAGGTGCCTGTGTTGGAGCGGCCGGTACACAATCTGAGCCGGATTGAAAAACAGAGAGAGAGAGGGAGAAAGGGGGGAGGCATTTCAAATGGTCTACGAATGCCGCGCGCGGAATCACCGCGGGCAGTTTTTAATTACTCGGGCGCGAGAGAGCGGTAAGGATGATGCTAGAAAAGTTCTGACAGATGCGAACGCGCGGTGAACTGGGCCTCGGGCACGTCAATGTATTGACGGCTGACCTTTTAGAGGGAGATTTTTTATCGAATAGCAGCTGTTGTAGGATCGTTGCAGAAACTTGTTACGAAGTTTACTGTTTTTTGGGAATATTTTGGTGAGCAAAATATAGAATGTATTAAAAATTGGTAAAAATAATAATTATAATTAAAGAAAGGTTTATTATAATGAAAATAGTTTTTTCAGATTAACGAATGACTTTATAATTTTTAGTAGAATTCTTAACCCTTAGAGGGCCGGGATGACACCTTGAGGCGTCATAGTTTTTGTGAGTAGTTAAGTAAGACCAAAGGGATTCCTTAGGGTTATTGGGGTCACCGAATGCGATGTCACTGACTACCAATCTGTGAATATTTTCAAGCCTTTGTATGTTTTTACAAATTATTTCAACCATGATCAGTGAAAAATATCAAATTTAGATCAAAAAGGCAGCCATATTGGATCCGCCGTTTTGTATTTTACAATTCTGACTGCAGCATTGTGTTCAGCGACCTCGAACACCTATATCTACACATTTTCAAGCCTTGATAAGGTCTTTAAAACGTTTTTATCAAATTTTTAAAAAAATTTCATAATTTAACATGGGCTTTTACCGTCCCGGGCTGGGATGACGCCTCAAGACGTCATGGTTTGACTCGTCAACATCCGACCTTGGTTTAGTTCTAACTGGAGGACCTCAGATCATCTTTCAGTACAAAATATGCTTTTAAAATTTTTTAAAATTAAGATACCAAAAAGTTGTACATTATTTTTTTTAGAAAGAATAAAAGAATTTATCGAAAACGAGCCGGATGAATAAGATTCATAAAAATATTTTAGCTTCGAATTTATCTAAAAATTCGATTGTTACTATAAAAACATTTTCACATTAATTTGTTTAAATATTTTAAATGGAAATTATTTAATAAAAATGATTGCAATATTTGTAAATATTGCGTACCGATATTATTTTAAAGTTTCTGCATTACTTTGCTCATTGCTATGGGTTGTATTTAAAATAATAAACGTACATTATTTAAAAAAAGTTTACAAATCTTTTGCGATATAAACATATTTTTCATATAAAAAATTATAAATTAAAGAAAATGCATTAATAGAGCAATAACTAGGAAAAGTAGTTTGAGCCAGAACTTTAATTATTAGCAAAAAAATCCCTGTTTTTTTAACAATCTGAAAACGTTAAAAGTCAAATCGCTCGAAAGCTCGAAAGAACCGCGAAAAAGCGTAATCAAAATCACCCATCCCTCTCAAAATGGCGTCTTGGAGCTCAAAGTCCCCCGGCGCTCTCGAAAACAAATCCTCTCCGCGCGGGTGTTGCGCAAAAAAGAGCCCGTCCCAGCTCGGTCCCCTCCCCGGGGAGAGGGATTTCGCGGCCTTTGGGCTAATAGGCGCTTCCTCGCACCCGGCGAAGTGGGGGGGCAGGCCGCCGGGTTCGACGTCGATTGGTCGAGGAGCAGCGACTTTTCCGATCGAGAAAATCGGATGCCGCGGCGAGCTTCTCCTACTACCTCTCGCCTAGGAGGAGCCTAACTCTTAACTGGGTCATCCCGGCTTGCCTTGGACTAGCGGTACAACGCGTCGCCGAGCGCGAGGCTCTTCTCCCTCTCTCTTCGCGCGAGGAGCTCGCTGTGGCTTCTTCTGCGCCTTTTTTGCTTGCCCCCGGCCGCTCTTTGATGGATTGCGTTTCGGAAAGGCTTTATTAGAATGTATCGGCTTGCTGATTTGTTTCTGCTGTTTTTCGCGTTAATGCTTTACGCGTGAATTAGGAGTTGAAATTAAAAAAATTAAATTAAAGTTGCTTTAGATCATCGTTGAACAAATAATTTATTTAATTCTAAGATCACGGTATTCTTTCAATAAACATTTATTATTTTTAACTTCTAGAAATAAAATCTCTTAAAGTACACTTCAAGAGACTACAAAATGAACTATTAAGGCGCGTAATCGTTATAAAACCTCGCAGGCGTGGTACAAATGGCACATTGCGCAACTTGCGAAGAAATTTCGAAAAAAATCCTTAAAAAGTAAAGAGGCAATTTCATTCGGTACAGTTTAAAGTCCGCTTTGAAAAGAAATGCAGCCCGCAACACGCGAAACGATTACCACACGAAGAGACACAAGCCCCGGCTTTCATAAAACATGATGTTCTCGTCTCGAATCCATCACCATCACCGACGGCTGAACGAGCGACTTCGGGTCAAGGAGGCCTATAGGCACCTCGAAGATCGGCGGGTGCGCCCCGAGAGTTCATCGATGTGCTTTATGCGCTCGCTTAAATGAAATTCGAGCCGCCGGGGGGGAATGAGATATGCGGCGAAGACTGATCGCGCTTCTCTCTCTCTCTCTCTCTATCTCTCTCTCTGTCTTTTCTAGCGTTATTTCGCGTTTTCTGATTTATGGGCAGCGCGCGCCGTCGAGGATCATATCGTTCTCGCGCGCGAATCGAACGCGTACGTTGACTTCTGCCGGTTATTGACAGAGTTTCATTTTTGCTCTAACTTCTAGAATTTCGTTATATTTTCAAGTGTCTTTTAAAATATTATTTTTAAGTCCGTTATCTTTAGGCAAAACTTTTATATTTGCATACAATCGTCGAATTCGCATAAAAAAAACTGCACTTAATTTTTTACACGCATGAAAAGAATGCAGTAACCCAAGGAAGCCTAGCCACATCTAATTATCTTCTCCGTTCTCACAGGTCAGAAATCGGGCTCGGAGCCTTCTCCGCCGACAGGGAGATGGCGTATCTTTTTCGTCCTGAAAGCGGCCGTCCGATGATGTACGACGACAAGCGGCGCATAAGTCGCGTCGCGGCCTCGCGTAAACCAACCTCCCTCCGCGGTCGTTTTGCGCTTTACGCAGTCGCGTAATTCCAACCGATCAGATATATGCTCGAGCGCGCGCATTTGTGCGCGACTCTCGCGAGAAAGAGGGAAGTGCCGCGTGCCTTGCCAAGTGCCCACGACGTTGCCGTGGCCTTTTTCGCCGACGAGGCTCCTTCTCTGCTCTCCTCGCCGTTTCTATTTCTTTGGGTTTGATTATTTATTGAATTTCGCCTTGAGTATTTCTGTATGTTTTGTTGTGCTTGTCGAGGAGTCGAAAAGTCCTTCATAAGAGAGCCTTTATTTAATTATATTAGGTTGAGTATCTGTATTTTTTAATTCTTCTTAGCTTCTCGTTATAGCTAAACATAATATAATACTCTGGTAGCTGACAAAAAATATGTTTGACTAACGTTAAACGAGAAAGACAAATCTATCTGCATACGAATTCATTAGAACGTACAATGACATAAATTACTAATGCTATAAACCCCCGCGAAAGAACGCGCCAATTACCTTCATTAACCAAACGCAAAGAGACACTAACAAGCAATTTATCTCGACGCTCAAGCAAATTTCTCCCGGGGCAGCCCCGTAATAAAGTCATCATTTCAAGATACAGTGCCGATAAATCGCCGCCTGAAAAAAAAGCGGGGGAAGAAAGAAAAAAAAGGCCGCGCGCGGAGCAGAAAAGCCAATCTCCCTTATCTCCGCCTCCCTTCCCCGGCGATCTCATCCCGCTCGAGAAACGAGCGGCGCAACAGCGGCAGCACCCCGGTCCGTGACCGCCGCCGAGATAATTATCCGGGACGCTCCGAGGCGTCTCTGCGTGAAAATGCCCGTGTCCTTGTTCGTCGCGGAAGAGGCATTCCGTTAGAGGAGAGAGAGAGAGAGAGAGAGAGAGAGATGCCATATTGGAAATCGCAGATGGCGATCGGCGCGTGAGCGAAAAACGCGTTTAGAATGGCCTCTCTCGGCACGCGTCGGGTCATCGCTGCGGGCCATCGTCGCGCGCGCGCACCGAGCGAACGGCAGGCTGGATAGGTTATGGGCGAGCGCGGGGAGGCTTTATTTATTTATGTGCGTAAGAGCTCGAGTCGATGAGTCTTTGGCCTGGGGATTTCTATGTGTGTCGGCGCTTGTTTATCTGTTTCGACGGCTGTATTTATACTTTCGAGGCTGTAAGAGCTTTTGTGCATAATGTGTGGCCTAAAAATAGTGGATAGAAAGTGGGCGAAAAGAAGACTTTATCCGAGGATCGGTTCGGTACTTGATCATTAGTTGTAGTATAAACAATAACATTTTAAATACTTGAATATTTTCAGAAAATTATAATATATTAAATATACAATAATAAGGATAAGGGAATATCAGATACTTAAAAACAAAATATGTTCGGTACTGAATTTAAGATAATACAATAATAGTTGTGCAGAACTGTTTCATTAATTATTAGAAAAATTCAACCGCAAGATCGTTCAATCTTTTTCTCCTATGCCGTAAAAACATAGCCATTTTTTCACAAAAAAAACGCAGGCCGGAAACGTGACGGAAATTCGGTGCGCCTAGAGTATAAACAAGAACCAGTTCGTTAAATAGGCCACGTTCGGCGCAATTTCGCGTATATGCAAATTCGGGAACGCGCTCAAGTTAGCCGGAACAAGGAGATGCTCGGGGGAGATTGACGAATTTTTCTGCATTTCCTCGGCCGAGGTTGGATATGCGACGTGAAAGCGGCCGAGACGTTGTTAGAAGCCTGCTGGTACCTTTGAACAGTCATCCTCTTGCAGCGACGAGAGATTTCGTTGATGAGCGTCGACAGATACGTTTTCTTAGGCCGCATGCAGATCTTGATTTCAAGCCAGAAATGCGGGGAATACTTTTTCCTAAGGCTGTCTTTCCTTTTCGCGTGGTAAATGAAACGGAGTAAAGAGTCGTTGGATTGTTTACAAAAAAGTTGTTTAAAAGTGTTTAAAATAATATTTATCTTTATAACATTTTTTTAATATTCCTTTTCTCAAAAAAATAACGCGTGCAGAAAAATAACAAATTAAGTAAAATAATTAAAGGTAGAATCATAATTGAGTTAATTTATAGCAATTTCCAAATAGAAAATAGATCAAACAGAAACCATTTTTCCTATGATACCGTTAAATTTATTATAACCTAAATACTTGCTGCAATGAAACCTCACCACCTTCTCACTTGAGTGCCGAAATCGATCCTCGGGAGAGCAAACTGCAAAACCATCCTCTAACAATCAATCATCCTATCCAAAAATCCGACGTTCCTGCAAGGCGATAACCCACCGCTGTAATTTCTACACGTGCTTAAACGGCCGAAAAAAGGGGCGAGGTGCGATAATCCTCGCCGTTCCGAAGACAATCAATTTTTTCCCCGGGAGCGCATTTTTCGTCCATCCGCAGCCTCTCGGAATTATCGACTGTCAAAAGTTGAAGGATCTCCGGGGAGGCGGCCATTAGAGGAAGAGGGAGAGAGAACGAGAGAGAGAGAGAAAAAGTCTCCTCGGGACGCGCGCGTTCGCGCACAAAGTCATCGTCCCCGCGGGCGGCGTGTAAAACAAGAAGCCGTGGGGGTCATTACCGGCGAACACCTAGCATGACTTACGACCGGGGAGGAGGGGGGAAATTGCACCGGCCAGCCACACGCGATCCCGGTACCTGTTAGCGCACGTGTGGATGCGCCGAGTTTATGTCGAACCTCTATACGGGACATTCTGCGACGGGGACTTTTCTGCATCGACTGACGGATATTTTTAGGGATTTTTAGGGAGTACGGTACTTCTGCCGGCTCGATGATAATGAGTGGGGTAAAGAAGTGTGTTTTAGTGAAAAGTGCTTTAGTGAAAATTTTGGTGTTAAACAAAATAGAAGAGGAAGAAGGATTCGGAAAAAGTGATATATGACTTTATTTGTAAATTTTTGTCAAAATTTCTAAATTTATGCATAATTCTAAAATAAAATGCAATCGTCGTCTTTATCGTATAAACTATACAGTTTTTTCATTTTAAAGTTGCGCGAAATTAAAAACGCAAAATCGCGACGTAAATCCCCGTATAGTCCGGCACTTCTACACAGAGAACTCCGTTCGGTGAAACGACGGCGCGTCGCAGGCGGAGCTCGGCGGCGCGCACCGACGTCGCGCCTTTTAATAACGAGCGCGCGGCGCGCGAAAACGTTTTTCGTAATTGCGCCGTAACTACAATCTGCGGCGCGGCGCGGCGGCGGGCCAGAGGCGCTACACACGTTTGACGCGCGGAATCTGCGCGCAGCGGCACCTTTCAGGCTCGGGCCCCAATTGAAAAATTACAGATTCACAGAAGCCGCGCCAGTCCTCATTGTGTCGGTCCCTTACTTCTTTCTCCGCGGGAGTAATGATTTTCTCGAAATTCCGCCTTAACGAATCGCATTGATACTTCAAGCGGCGATTTGCTGATTTGGTTGTTTGCAGGGTTTTGGCCGATTCTCGGAAGATTATTATTGGATGGTAATTTGGAGGTGGGAATCGTGCTAATGAGGGTGGCTGTGGTATTTTTTTGGGTAACTAGACTGACGTGTTTTGTAATAAGATTAACTGATTTATTTTCGTGGAAAAATTTTATTTTGGAATATTTACAAAAAAATCTGCTGTTCACATAGCTTGTTATTTTGTTCTACTTAAGATGATTGTTTTAAAAAGTAACCGAGTTTTATACATCTATTATAAAAAAAAACAGTATAAGTGTCTTCCTGAAAAGAAAATCGGATTAAAAATAAATTAAGTTTCCACTCGAACTATTTCGTCAAATACCCGAATTATTCATATTCACGTCTTTTAGAAATATTATGCAGATGAGTACTAAATTTTATTGCTACAAAATTTAACGGAGATTTTTAAACATAAGTTGACTTTAAAAATCCACCTGCAAGCCGCATATTCCCTCTTTTACTCTATTCCAACCACCTTAATGAAGAAGTTTGCATAAACCAATATTATACGCAACCAGCCACTCGACCAACAAAACCTCGTCCCTCAGCCGCGATCAGCTCTCGTTTATCCGCGCTAATCCTCGCGACTTCCATTCAATTCCTCAAAATCCCCCGATCCTCCCCACTTAAACCTGGCGCGTTTGTAAAATATCGGTTCTTACACGCGCCGCGGCCGGGTTTACGATCGGTCAGTAGCGCCGCTGACAAGCCGTGTCATTAGAATTTTCACGAGCGGCATTACGGGTACGTCTGTGTAATTGGCCTCCCGCCGCGCGAAAACTTTACGGCGTGCCTTAAACTCCGCTTTTATGGAAATCCCCTCTCGCGAAGGCTGCGCAGTGCACGGGCTCATCGATTGTGCCCGAGCGAGGACGGCTTTTACAGCGGACGGATTATTTACGGCGACTAAATTTTGCGTATTAAACGGGCAAATTTGCGCCGGGATATATATCCTTACGAGAGGAGGGCGGAGCTTATAAGGACGATTGGGAACTTTTTGCGCTGAACTGCTTCGATCGAGTTCATTTCACGGTGATGCGGAGAATTTTTTGAGATTGGAGAAGCGAGTTGGAGATGCTTTTAGGGCGCTTTATAGTGGACGTTTATTGTTGATCTATTATTTACAAGCTCTCCATCGAGTAGTAAAATAAGATAATAAAGAGATTAATCTTATTTACTTGTATGAGTAGTTTTTAATTTAATTAATATATTATACCTATTATTCGAAGTCGTAAACAAAGTTATCTGTGCAGAGAGTAAAACGTGAATTTAAATTTTAAATTATCGCATTAAGCAGAAAGAGTGTCTATTTAATGGTAATTCAACGAACATCACTTTCTCATCTCGCCCACATAGAACATTCTTATTATAAAAAAAATGCGGATTTCATTTATCCGAAGTCATCGAACAATAGCACGTTTATCCTCCAAAAATCACCGATAAAAAAATGGCCTCGACAAAAGGCCCGAGACTAAAACGTTGCCGCGCAACGGTAACAAGCTCCTCATCCCCGCAAAAACGTGTAAATAATCAGGCAGCAGCAGCGGCAGCCTCGCCGCTCTCGGGCGCAGGCAAAAAAGCGTCGGAGATAAGCGGCTCTCCTCGAGCCGCTCTTTCTCTCGTAAATTCAGCACGAAAACGATTGTCCGTAGAAGGCGAAACCGGGCTCGGAAAATCTTCGCGTCATAAGTAACGCCGCCGCCGCAGCCGCCGCCGCCGCGGAGAAGAAAAGCCCCGACGTCGGGGGCTTTTTTGCCGGGGCGGCCCGCGCGGCGCCCCATGCATCACGTAATCTCTCCCACAGACTCGTCGATAATTTCGCGCGCTCCGAGTGTGTTTGCGGAGGGGCAGCCGGGCAAGAAATCCTGATTAATAACGGAATAATAATATGCCGCACGCGAGAGCTTCTATATGGCCTATCCCAAGCTCGAGGCGAGGGCTCCCTCCGAGCTTTATTGCCTTTCCGCGTTTTTTTTTTCTTTTTTTCTTTCTTTTTAGAGGATCGCGCGGGAGAGTTTCTTTTTTCTGCGGAGTTGTCACTGGAGAAACTGTTGGTTTGCTTGGAAGAAGGTAGGGATTGGAGTTGGCCAATTTATCGATCCGGAAAACCGATGGATTTAATAGAAGAAAACGTTTCTACTTTAAAAAAAAAAGTAATAGCGCTTATTTTTAAAAAATGAGTTTGCTTAGAATTAAAGAACAACTGAATAAATTCGATATTATTTTCATATAAATGAACGAAACTTTAAAAGAACAAAAAAATTATTCCACAAATTTTCCTCATTGAATCCTCTCTTCGTCCTACTCTACTTCGTATACACCACTTACAGCGTGAACAGAAGCAGCCCACCGAAATAGTTGGACCAACCACACAAGAGCCTATACATTTGCCAGCTTATGAAACCTCGTCCGTACCCTTGTTTACCCGAGCGGCGCGTCGGTCGCCTCGTCCGCACTTGCCTTTTCTCGGGGGCTTTTTTGCGCTCGGGCTCGCTCAGCTGACGGACTCGCTCGCTGGCCGGTTCCCAGGCGCGCCTCGCGTAAATCTGCTCGCGCCGCGTGCACGCGGCTAACGGTCCGGGCCGCGCCGGCATGGAAATTGATTGGGGGAACGAGGAGCAGAGCGTCGACGCCGCGACGATGAGTTACGAGGACTCGCGGCCCTTTCGCTCGCAGCTGTCTTTACCGCTTTTTGCGGCCGCGGCCGCTGCTTTTTTGGCGGGCGGAGCAGCCGAAGCTGATGCTGCTTTGAATTTTTATGAAACTCGAGAGGGGAGAAAGTGGGCTGGGCTGATCGCGCGGACGAGGGTTGTTTCAGAAGTAGATAAGTTCGACTTTGCCATTATTCGAGGTTCGATCGGAGG
The DNA here is from genome assembly GCA_900474335.1 of Ormyrus nitidulus. Classification (NCBI taxonomy): domain Eukaryota; kingdom Metazoa; phylum Arthropoda; class Insecta; order Hymenoptera; family Ormyridae; genus Ormyrus; species Ormyrus nitidulus. The sequence goes on from UCOL01002271.1 coordinate 20,346, forward strand.
AATTTTTTGCTCGGCTAGAGTTCCTTGAAAACTCAAGTCAGCGAGGCTTTTTTTTTCTTAACTTTGTCGTGAGAAGCGCGCGACCGTTTCATTGATAAGTAACGGATGATGGGACGCAGGGTAAAAAGCGATTCTGATTTCTCGGTAGAATGATCGATTTCGATTGTTTTGTCGATTTCATTTGTCTGGACGAATGTTTTCACCATTTTTCGTGCGAACTGCGCGATAGAAAAATAGGAAGGTGATCCAATTGTATTTTTAAATTATAGCTCTTCCCGTGTAATAGTTTTATCATTCTCCTAGAAAGAATAATGTTTTATGGGAGATTTGTCTAGACGCAACAACGTTCAACGCAAACTTACGATAGATGAATCAACATCGTGGTCCGTTAAGTCTGGAGCTTACCTGTAACAGAAAGAAAAAAAATGTGATTAGAAAAAATTTTAAGTGATAACTAACTGTAAATTATTACCATTGTTAAATGCCCATTAAACTTAGTATCTAAAATTGAAAATTATTTTGAGGCAGAATTCAAAAGGCTATAAACAAAATCTCGGTTGATCAAAAAATTTTCTACACTAAAGGCCGAATCAATTACAATTTTATCAATCAGCTTAACCAACCATTACGAAGCTTTTATAATCGTTAATTCATTGAACAGGAAAAAAGGGCCGCCATGAAAACGGACGCTTTCAAGCATCTCGCTCTCGGTCTTTTCCGCGATTCCGGCGAATAAACCGCACTTAACCTTCGCATAAACGAAGATTAACGCGGCCCATAAAGCACTTTTCTCCGTCTCCTTATCCATCTATCCGCGTCGCTCGCTGCTCTCTCATCATTTATGCAAAACGCATGCAAAACGAGTCGTGCGCGCTGAGGAAAATCCGTAAGTCAGCGGCAGGTATCGGCGAGTCGATCGCCGACTACCTACACGGGGCAATTTTCTCGCGGACGCTCCTGCGGCCGACGTACAGTGTGGACATGACGAAGGGTCAGCTCTCCGTGTGCTTTTCGAGAAAACGCGCCGAGGTAGCCGTTTTTCGAGATCTCCGCGGGAGATTAAGTGCGTCGCTGAGCTGCGTGGCAAAAATCAGGCTTAACGGGGATTCCGCGGCTGCTGCCTGCCTGCCGCTGCCTTGCCAAGGAGTTTTGGTAATTGCTTTGGAAAGCAGGAGAGCGGACGGTTTCAGCCGGAGAGAGGAGCTTGTAATTTTGAATTTTTCGACTGACGGGATATTGATGGGTTTCGCGGGATTCTAATGACATTTATTGGCTTGTAGATGGGGTTAATAGAGATTTATCGATGTTGAGGATAATTATCTTCCAAAAATCATTTTTGAGCCTACATTTTAGAAGCAAATCTAACAGAAATTCTCGGGACAACGTGCAATTATATGTTATTCGTGATAAATAGACATCGAACTTATCCAATAAGGTTTTAAATTTTTCGAAAAATTTAACATTTTTAAAATTTACTCGGAACTAAGCAACGCATTTAAATTAAAAAAAAAAAAAAACATTATAAATAAGTTGCAATTGTTTCTAATCATTAAAACTTTTATTTATATGTATATAAAAGACTATATTGCTCTTTCAGTATTTCAAAAAGGAGTTCGGTTTTATTTACTCATATCTTATACTATCTTTTAACCGATGACGAATGGGTTTGTCACAAACTAAAAACATACCAACTGGTTATACAAGAAAAAAAATGCAGAAACAGGAAGATACGGTGTCAGTGAAAGGTCAGCGCGACGCCAATTACGCTGATATACAACTATTCCACCGATCGCATCCAGGATCCCATATCCACCAGGATCTTTTGCCCGGGTCTCCGACATCAGAATCATTAATTTTTAATTAATAACCAAGATTTCGAAATCTAGCGCGAAACACTCACACGAGCTCCAAATCTCCAACATCAATCTACTTGTAAACGCGTATTACGCGACCATCGCCTCCGCAAAAAAAAATTCCCCAGATTCTACCCGTCGTAAATCGAATAAGAGGACTAATTACCGCCAGCCTCCCATAAAAAATTGCCCAAGCCCGGCCATTTTTCACTAAAACACTTACGCCGCGGCCGATCCGGCAGTTTTAATAGCTTTCATCCTCGGAGCATTAAAAGCCCTCATTACTTCATTACCCCTGGTGGTATACCCCTTGCGCAAGCCACCGAGCTACACCCACGCGAAAACTTTCTCGGCGGCGGCGGCGGCGGCGCGCGCGAGTTGCCACTTGTAAATCACTCGCGGCGGCGATTAACTTCAATCCGTAATCACCGACGCGCGTTTCGCGCAATTTATATCATCGCGCCGTGCGCAAGCGCGAGAGAGCGGGTTGGCCAATCAAGCCCGGGCAGATCTGCCGCGATCCATCAGCCGTCTTCTTTAAAGTTTTATAGAGCGCCAGAGCTGGAATTTTATATGTTTACTTTCTCTGGTATAGAGGGTTTTTAGTGCGCCAGCCGGTGTAACGTCTCCTTGCTGTATGTTGTAAAGTTATTTCGTTTGATCAACTGATTTTGTATGGAACTTTGCTTTGGGCTACGTTTTTTAAATATTTTTTATTTTTTTAAAGTTGGATCGTTGAATCTGAACCTTTTTTTATTATTTCGTTGTAATGTAATTTTTCATTCGGTAACTTTTGATAATTTTAAATTTTATCCTCAATTAATATTTTTGGTTGTAATCTAACAAGATATTCTTCACGGCAATGAAAAGAGCTATTCTTGGGTTACAATATTGAAACGTACTATTTTTTGTAGTAAATACTGCAAGGTAATATTATTCGTATGAAAAAATAATAGTCTGTTTTTTATTCTATATTTTTTTAGAATATAATAGGCATATAAAATTATTGCTCACTAAAACCAAATAAAACACAAATAAAGAATGGCTACGAATGCAAATTGGCCATCTTTTTTTAATGTATGGAAAACCATTGACCATTCAGTTCGCTCTCCGCGAGGATTTACATAAAAAAAATGGGTCGAGGAAATCATTGGAACAAGATTACAGCTACGTGAGTATTGTAGAATAATTAGAAAACATTCAATCAAGTATTCGCGAAAGTACTTTATTTGCAAAAAAATTATTCGTAACACAAAGTATATTGAAACAAAGTATTACTACCTTTAGCAGGAAAAAGGCAAAATAATAGAAATCGAACAATAATAGAATATTATAATACGAGATGCGGAAGTGGTCATATTTTGTGCGGGCGTTGTAATAAGCACAAAGAGAGTTTCCAAAGGCGAGGCAAAGTGAATTTTCATGTTCCAAATTTTTATCACTTCATGGTGCTTAAAATCGAAGATAAATGTAATGGATTTACTGCTAATTATGTGTTAAACGTCTAATAAATACTTTAAATGTATTTTGGAAATTTTGCTCTATTAATTTAAAGCATACTTTTTTACGTGACTTAAAAAATCATTTTTTAAAACTGTGTCCAAGAATGTACTGTTTTAAATAAAAACAAGTTGTTTGCGCTGAAATTAAAGTTATCGCGGTAAACGATTGAAAATTCTCAGCGTTTGCTAAAAGTAGGTACAAATAGTAAAGACGTGACTAGAAACAAGACCTCTCGTGTATAATTCGAAGGCTATTTAAGGAACTAATCGTATAAATAAAGTCTTACATCCTAACAACGTAATTGCCAATGCCTGTATAAAACATTAATATTATTTTAAAGTATTCGAATTTCAATCGATGAAATCCAGCGATATTTTAAAAGCGTACAAGTTATTTACGTTCGCAAAGATGTAAACACATAAATCGTTATTGACATTACACGATTAAGCACTGGAAACAACTAGCATTGTAAAATTCATTAATTGCCATTTTATCTCTATTATATATTCATACAATCCGGACGGAGTTCAGACGAATTTCCAAAGCGCCACAATGCAACGCAATACAATATTCCGAGAGATCGTCAAAAAGCTGAATTCGAAGCGGGGCTGAAAAGCAATTGAATTTTCAAGAAAGCCCGTCGGCCGCTCGCAATCTCCTTAAACGGCTCTCGGGGCCGATTCTCGTAAAGCCTCTCGGCAAACGACAACAAGGACTCTCTCGGTGGCTCGGGGACGTCAGAGCCGCGCTCTCCTCTCTCGCTTCTTACAAAAGGTTCGGCGCATAGTTAGACGCAGTCCACATTTGACGCGATTGGAATACGTAAGCGGGGGGCAGGGTCCTCCTCCTCCTCTCCCCCTCCGTTGCATTATGCCCGGCACGAGCCGCGAGAGAGATCGCGGCCCCGGATAGCGGGGAAAAATAGGTAACGATCGCCGATTATGTTCCTCCGCCCAATTATGCGCTCGCGAAAAATCTCCAGCGACGGGTAGAGAGAGAGGGAGAGAGGGAGATGCGCGACGGCTAATAGAGCCCTGATGAGCGCAGCCGGGGCCTTCTGTCGCTGATTGTTATCTGGCGGCCCGGGGAAGCCGGCAAAAATCAGCCGGGAATAATTGGAAATTTGCATGGACGCCGAGAGTTTTACAGGCCGGGCCTTAAGTTTATTGCGAAAGACTGGAGTTTAGTGTATAAGGAGCCCGGCTAGTTAGAGCGAGGAGAAACGCGGGGAGAGCTAAGCTCGATTTGGAGAAGACCAAAAGCAGTGGAGAGGCACATTTTTAAGATCGCGCTGATTAAGCCGTTGGAAATAATTGATGTCAGGCCTGGTTTTCCTTTTCTTTAAAAGTGCCAGTTTTCTCTTTCGCTTTGGGGAACGATTTTTGATTTACCGACGAAAACTGCGGATCGGAAAATTAGACTCAGCTGATTGATTCTTTCAGCGTGCATTCGTGGACAAGAAGTGTGTAGTAGTATGTTTTCATATTTATGTAACTTGAGGTAATATAACTTTAAGTTGAACGTATTGTGTCGATAAATTTTCAGCCAGCTGTGGTCCAATCAATCTATTATTCACAATAATGTAAAGTCATAATTATACATATTTTCCGAATGAAACTCTCCGAATTTCCAGCATTCTTTCACCAAACCTTAGAAACAATAGCCGCAGAAAATCAGAAAATACGCAAAATAAAGAAGGCTGTCGCGGGTATCTTCGTCTTTTGCGCGCTCGAATCCCTCACTATTCGTCACTATCGCATTAGAAAGTAGCCCGGTCGCGCTCCTCTCCGCGCACGTAGGTATACGTATACGCGGAGGCATATAACGACAATAAAATTCCCGGGGCGCTCGCGCTGGAAGCGCCCTCGGAGAGCGGGCTTGCGCCTTGTTACCTCGTGATCTACAAGCGTCCTCGGTGAAATATGCCGGGGCCGACTTCAAAGGAGCAGCATAGCCACGGAGGAGGAACGGAGGAGGTGGGAGGGAGGGAGGGAGGCGAGTGAACATGCAGAGGCAGCCCGACGAGCTTAGATAAGCGCGCGAGCGCCGCACCGATTTCGCCGAGCGCACATCGCGATGACGCGAGAGCGGCGCCGGCCACGCAATCTATTTATGAGCGAGTCGCTTGGCTGCTAGGCTTTTTCGCTGAATTCGAGGGGGGATCTTGGCAGTTATCGGTAGGATTTGGGCGTGTATATTTTTGGATTATTAGTGGAGTCAAAATTCAGTTATAAATGAACAAGGGAGATGATGTAAAAATGAACTTACTGCAGGTTTATTTTGTTTCATTTACTGGAGACGATTCGAATGCTCCATATAAATTTGTGTTAGTTTAATATATGATTAGAATGATCACGTTGCATACTGTAGGAGGCTGGAGGAAGCCTAGGCGTTTCATCTCAGGGTTGTCCACCAAGACTCATCAGTGGGGCTGACTATGGACAACCCTTTCCCCAGACGCCATGAGTACCCTCTGAGCCCGGGTCCATATATCCTCTTGCCTCGACTGGTCTGCTAGCGAACGCGACAAACCCGGCACTACGCCACCTAGCAACCAGTCGGGCAGGCACCCAAAGGCGCCCAGGCTCTTCCCACTCCCCAAGGCCTTCCTCCAACTCTCCCACCATAAAATGCCTACATACTTAAACCAAGCCAGAGCCAACTATAAAGAAAAATAAGAAGACGGAGTGAGAGGGATACCGCGATGTCAAGTGCGAGACGATAATCAGAAAATGCTGTTTAATGTTGGTTGACTATTGTTTCACTTTTTTTACTCACATGTCAGTGTACAAAGTAGCTTCTGTTGCCACGCTGTTTAAAAAAATAGTGTACGCAACTCGTGCGCAAGGTGATATTTATCTGGCACTTGTTGCGTATAATAATATACACTAATATGCAACACGTAAGCACAGGTGATTTCTGAGTCGAGTTTATTGCCCGAGCGTAGTATTTTTGGCACTTTTTGTGTAAAGTACTATTCGTTAACAATTTTTCTCCATATAAGATAGACTACGAAATTTTCGAAGATTGGCCCGCAAGTATCTGCTAAGTTATTTTTCTAAACAGTGTGCGCAAAGCTCGATTTTGCGCACTCATTTCAGTATTCAGAGTACCGTATTCCCACACTAATCAAAAGGGTGTGCAAATTAAATAAATATAACTTGAATGTTTAGAAAAACTACAGCTACAGCTACAGGTGCGCAGAGATGATTTTCGCACACGTCTTTTTAAAACCTGATTCCTGCAATAAACACCTCCTTTGCGCACTTATAGCATAAAATACCGTTTTAATTGATTATTAAAAATGTTAAATATGGTAATAAAAAGTAACAATACCAAAACGTATAATTACACTTTTGATACTTATACTTGGCTATTTATG
>UCOL01002272.1:0-27134 GCA_900474335.1 Ormyrus nitidulus
TTTAAACAGCCGGGTTATTTCAAGCATTTAATTAGGCTAATTTGAAAAGTATACGAGCCTCGGCCGGTGCTCGGGGGGAGAGCGAGAGAGTTTCGGCTAAATATGTCGCTATTAATTGCTCTCGGTTGATTGCATTTCTCTGCGCGCAAATTTGTACACCGTAACGACTGGTCGCGGATCTCGCGTGTTTGCTCAGGGCAAGCCGATGATCGTGTCATCGCCGCAAGCGCAAATATATGCCTCCCTCATTGCGCTTCCGCTGCGATATGCGAAATGCGCGAGCGCCGACTTGCCTGCGTTTTTTTTTTTTTTTTTTTTTTCGTTTCTGCTGAATGTTCCTTGCCTTTGGCGCTGTCTAATTTTTGTTTATTCTCTGATTCTTTACAAATTTGAGTATAATTTAGTAATCGTCCAATAATATTAACTACGGAATAGCTATAAATTTATCTTTCATCAGAATGGAACTTCAATGTTTGTAGGCGAACAATTATCTCTTGATCTTTCAGTCGCACGTTATTAATCCTTTGTGGCTGCAGTCGAGTTTAAAAAAGCTTTCAACGGCCGGCCCGGAATATAATTCGCTAATGAACGTCGGAAATTATTTAAACAGCCGGGTTATTTCAAGCATTTAATTAGGCTAATTTGAAAAGTATACGAGCCTCGGCCGGTGCTCGGGGGCCGGGAAAGCCCGCAGGAGCTTTGACTCGTGCGAGTGGCGATGAACATTATTTGCGCGTCTATGCATCGGGCAAGTTGGCATTACCGCAGCCGAAGGCTACATATACACTCTCTCATTGGTCCCGCTGATAATCGAGCGGCGAATCGCGTGTAATCCGCGTTAATGCGAGGCGCGGGACTCGTGTTCTTCGATCGAATTTCAAGAGCGCCCGCCTTTTCCCAATGAATATTCGAAGGCGCGCGCACAAAAATTTATCGCTCTATTAAATCTGGCTTTGGGAGACTTTCAATAAGGCCGGAGCACTTTCGGCGTTGCCCGAAATCGATCGGGCACTCTTGTGCGACTTGATTAAAACAGTGCGCAAACAAAAATTGAAGACTAAGCGGTGATGCGAGCGCCTCCTAAATCGATTAATTGTAGCTGATTTATTGCTATAATGAAGCGGCCGCTTTCGGAGAATCGGATTCAATGAATGATTTGTATGCGGATGGATTTTAATTAAAAAAGAACTCTAATTGAATTTATACTGATTGAATTAAAGGGATTGGCGAATAAAACGATTTCATTCTTTTTTTTTTTTTGTTTTTTTTTACGAAAAAAGTACTTGATGTATGTAAAACAAAAGTGAATTGCTATTTTACGTAGCGCATTCTTTAATATGAGAACGAAAAGTAGCGATAAATTCGAAAGCATGACAGCGCGGCTTTAAACAATGAGAAGAAAATTTCGAAAAACTTCAATCTCCCAGCCTCGAGCATTAATAAAAGCTCCCTTTCGAATTCGACACGCTGTTACATATACGCATCGAAGCTCGCGCCTGGCAACACCCGCCGGTGTCATTCAGCATTTTCACTTACATTCCTTTTCCTTTCACTTTTGCCTCTCGAGCCTCGCCCCTCTTCTTTTTTTCCGTACTCGCGTATATATATATACACGTATCCGTCCTCGAGACTTTTCTCAAAACGCGCTTACAGCAGAAGCCCCGCGGGAAATCAAGTCGCCGTTCACGTACACACACACACAGGTATATGCACCCTACACGTGCGTGCGTGGGTGAAAAGAGAGAGAAGAAGAAGAAGGTCACTCGCTCGCGAGAACTATCGCTAATATTTTATTTGCTCGACGGGCTTTATTTTGTCGCCGTTTCCAGTCGGCTGCCTGGACGGGATTTCGCGTGGCGCGCTCTTCTTTTGCCCGGCGCGTATTATAAAGTATAACGCCGCGGCGGCGCTTATTTTTACGAGGGCCGCTCGCTGATTCGATTATCTCTGTTTTTCTTGCCGTGTTTACTCGGCCGGGATATACAATTTTGAAGAGGGAGTTTTATCGGACCGGAGGTTGCTTTTGCTTCTTTAGGAGGAGAGCGCTAGTTTATTTGAGATTTGGGATTATAGGAAGTCACCGCGATATTCGCTCATAGATGCGACTAAGCTGATTGTTCTGGTGTAGAGGAAAACATCTGTTCGGATAACTAAGGCTACTTTTACCGGTTCGATTTAAGCTACTTTAGCTCGAAAGCTTGGTACGAGCTGTAGAATTTCTTTCTTTTTCCACCGGCAAAGCGGATTCAATTTCCGAAAAAAGAAAGAACCCCCTTATTTTTAATCGAATATTGAAAAAGGTTTTTAAGAATAAAATAAAAGACAAGAAGTTAAAAAATAAATAAAAAATCCCACCTTTCAATCCGATCTAAAACTTGTGAAAGCACTTCAAGACACCTATTCAATCTGTCGTCGGACAGTCAGTCGCTCCGACTTCACCGACTAAACCCCACCCCTCCCGGCCACGACTTGCCGTCTTGGCCAAAACCTAATTTCCCAGTGTGCAAAGGGCAAACTCGCGGAAACGAGCTCTCGACGTCGTCGCACACGCATCGAGGCCGCGGCGGGGAGGGGGACAGGTAACCGCCCGTACGTGCCCGACACTTGACGTCGGCGGCGCGCGTTCGATGCTAATTCGCGGGGCCAAACTATCCGCAGTCGGCGCGACGCGTCGACAATGCAAATTAATCCGCATTACAATATGACGGAGGGAGCCAGGCGGCCGCTCGTCAATTACTCGCCGCGGCGGCCGCCGCCTTTCCTTTCCCGGTCCTATCACGTGCCGAAGCGTGCCGTTTTCACGCGGGAGAATTCTATTCGGGGATCGGTCGGTCGAGATTTACATTGGCCGACTGCGGAACTGTTTCAATTTCATTACTTTCGATAAACCGCGAACGAAATGCGCAGCTCCGAACTTTTAAACGACTCCATTCGCATTCCCGCGACCGCAATCTCCCCCCCCGTTTTTTCCCCCAAAAACGTCCGATTTACAGGTTCGCAGGTATGCACTGGAACTAACGGCAAACTGCAGCGTAACCGGATTACTTTCAGCGCCGAACCGCAAAAGCGAAAACAAAAAGGCAAACCGAGAGCAGCACGCATCGTATCGGACGATACCGAGGACAACAATCGTCCCGGTCCGGGGACTGCATATATATGCGGGGGAGGGGCCTGAAACTTGCGTCGAATTATCGATTGCCGCGGCGTCGCATGTATCTACCCACGCGTACACGTAACAGTTATTAATTCGCGAGCGAGAGAGCGAGAGCGCGTTTCATTATCGAAGCCATGGTTCCCCGCGCGCCGCCCGTTTAATATACAGTATAACGCTCGATAATGGTAATAACGGGGAACCGCCGCCGCCGCCGTCGCTGAGGTATTAGACGCGGGAATTTCGACGTCTTTTTTTTTTAGGATCGGGTGCTCATTCTCGATTACGGGCGTTAGCTTCTTAATCCGCGAGAATGATAATTCAGAAAATCCAATTATTGGGGTATAAAGCAGTTTTTGAAGCAACGAGCGAGCTGAAATCTCGTAAAATAAAAGATCGACCGTTCGAAGAGGTCCGCAAGCTAGGCGAAAGTTAATGAAAAAGCCGAAGTAAGAGCTTCTCCGCGGGGGGAGGTCGTCTCTGGCACCGCTCGGCGAGGCATTATTACGCCGGCAAGACATTTGGGGGCACGCGGCGTTCGGGGGGTGGGGAGGCCGAGCCTTTAATGAGGCAAGATTTAGGATGCGCCCCAGGTGCTCCCCGGGCGTACATACACACGGCGCTTTATATAGGAACGGCTCCAGCTGCTATGCGCGCTAAAAGCCATGTGCGCCCTCTATCTCTTTGCCTTCTTAATGCGCGACAATGCGATGCGTCGCTAAAGATCCCGGAGCTGATGGCTCCGGAGGCGTTACAGGCGAGAGGCCTCTCCGTGCGCCCCGTTATTACTTCGTCGAACTTGTTTAACATCGGGGAATACGCCAGTAATTATTATGGGGATGGCGGTTGTGCCTAACTGCCGCGCTGTCTTTTCGTCTTGGGACGTTGCGTCGTTACGCCCAAGTTTCGGCCGTATTGTTTATTGAGGAGTCGTTGCTTGTTTTAGGGGCTGAAGTAATTCATATTATAATTTTCAGGCTGGATGAAAGCGATTGGCATTTATTTATGAGGGAATTGGTAAATTGAGAGAAAAAAAAATTGGCTAGAAGATCTTAAAATCTAAGTGTATATCTAGGCTTATCACGTCTGACTATAAATTGAGCATTTCTACTTTGACGAATCTGATAGATGAAAACAACTTTTAAAAAATCAGCCTGAAAAGTACTTACTTTTAAAATGAAAATATTACTATCGAGTATAAAGATTTAAGAACTCGCGAGACTCTTGAAATACTTATTAAAGCGTAATTTCTTTGATTATAATCTTAGCAAGATAATTATCATAATGAAATTATTTAAATAATCTCGCTCTCCAAATGCCTATCAGCAGCCACAGCAACAAAGGCCACGAAAAAGCTAACGACCAAACAAACTTACCCCGTTTTAATACGGCCGCGGCGGCTCCCCCTCGTTCCTCGAAAACTTCATAAATTTGATTTGCATCCAATATAAAGAGCCTGAATCCCGGCATTATAAAGCTCTCAATCTCAATATTAGCTACCCAGCCTCGGCGGGGAGGAATCCGATTAAATTTGACGCGACAAAACCGGGGCGGCACGCACCGAAGGAAACAAGGGAAAAAGAGAGCGCGAGAGTAAATTATTGTAAATTATGTCAAAATTGAATTTTAACGACTGCTGGATTTCTCGGTCTCGCGCCACTGGCTCCTTCTTCGATTAACCGCCCCCGGGGGCTCGGTATAACCGCAATTTATATCGGCCATAGCTCCTCCTTAAAGTCCTGCTGCCCCCCCCCCCCACCGGCTCGCGATATTTAACTTTGGGGGGAGCCCTTTTGTGAAAGAAAAGTTTCCGGGCTTTGTTTTGAGGCCTCGCGTTATCGGCGGAGAGAAGCTGCTTCTTCTTCCTTGGCCATCGAAAAGTTCGTAATAACGTTGTGGGGAAGTTTTCTGGTTAATGAACGGAGCCGCACAAAGCGGTGGTGAATGGCGCTGCGGCAGGAAACTGACGAGGCTAATTAAAATTTCGGATTTTATTGCCGCCGCTGGTGGCGTTTTGAGTGCGCTTAAAATTTTCGAAATATTAAACAGTAAACATAATGCAGATTCGGTGTATTCATGTACGTTACGCTCAAGAAATTTAGTTCGAAGAACTTAAGCCTCGTTAAAGTCCTCCATACGACCTGTATAAATACTAATTAAATTTTAACGATACAATTTGGTAAATTTCAAAAGCAAGTGTGCACTTCCAATAATAAAGTTATGGTTATACGCCGGCAAATAATGCCGAATTTCCCGGCATATGAAACAACGTTTATGCTCCAACTATAAAATCTCAACTAGCAATACTTTAACGAGTCGACCAATTTCGCCTCCCCCCTGTAATTAACAACTTCTCCATCAGGGCCGAGAGCATGAATAACAAAAATAAGCCCTCTAAAACATTAATCGCGCCGCGCGCGAAAAAAGAAACTCGAAATCCGCTCAGGGTAATCAGGTTGGCGACCCCCCCCCCCCCCCCCCCAAAAATAAAAGCTCTCGTTTCTCGGCCTCTCGAGAATTCCAGTCGTCGTCGACGGGCAGCACTTTTGATATTTACGTACGTCCTAATCCTGCTTGTCCCTCGCGTTATGAGAGAGGAAGCTTACGACGCTAATCTTCCTAGCTGATTACGCGCCGCGCGCGCGCGGCGGCCTGACCTTTTAAGTCTACTTACGCGAGTACCCGGCCGAGCATAGCGATCATCCCCCGGACGGGGGGGAGAGCAAAACAAAAAGCAATAAAGCGTTTTGCCGAGAAAACCATTAACGGATTTGACGCGTCCAGCGTGTAATTCTGATTGCGGTTCTTTACCGAAACAAGAGTTACGAGGAACCGTGGGTAAAAATGCTGAATATGCAAAAGTATTTATTTATTTATTTATTTTTTTTTTTTTTGAGAACCCATTTTGGTAATTAATAAAATATTTACAGAAAGAGAAATTTTAAAAGTGTAACAGGTAAAAATTATCTCTTGCGACAACATTTTTTTTTTAAGAAAAAAATGTTACTTAAAACCTTGCGAGCGAGTTGACGTCCCCGAAAAACCCCAGAAAAAAAAGAAGAACTAATTCCTTCCCCGAAACGCGCGCGTAAACCCGATAAAACACGACGTTTCCACTTAGCACTCGAGGGCAAGTCGGAGGCAGGTATCCGTAAAAAGTCGCTCAGCCGAAAATTCTCACCCTCGAGGCTTCCGAGCTCCGGCCCTCCCGTCGGACTCGTCGTCGTTTTAAGGCAGCCGGGGAGGTCCGTTCCGGCCATTGTTGCCCCTCGTTAAAAATGCATGGCCCACTCAACTCGAACCGGAAATACCCCTTGCCCTCGCGTTATCCGCCGCTCTGCTTTTCTTCGTTCGCAGCTCGGTGGCGTACACGCGCGAATTATTAATCGGGCGGTTTTCTCTGTTTTCGCTACGGGCTCTCTCTCTCACTCTCTCTCTCTCTGCTCTCGCGTGCTCAACTATTTATCTCTTCGTTTATTTTCCTAGCCGTCTGTTCTATATTCATTGCGTACTGAAAGTTTCAATAGTTCGTCGATGAGAGAGAACACCTCTTCCCGCCAACACCCCCCCCCCCTTTCGCGCGAGCACACTTCTCTGTATCGTCGGAAGAACTTGCCGGAGATAAATTTATGTCGGTATAATAGTTGCGGAAGTAAAAGTTTCTAGTGAGTTATGACGGCGTAACGTTTTGCGCGGGTCGGGGCGAAGAATTGCAGGGTGTTTCTGAATGTGAAGTTGATTGGGTGAAGGGATGTTTACCTGGTACAGAATGTCAAGGGAAATTGGGTAGATCATGTGCTCGACGATGACTCGAAGAACTGTATTTGGTCCTCCCTGAGTTTCGCTTCCTTGAACCTGACCTTGATTCGCCGGCTGCACACTGGTGTTCTGCAAAACGGAGAAGAGAATTAAGTTATAAATTTCTTATCTCGGTACAATTTAACGTTGAGGTATTGATGTAATGAGTTTTATCGTCTCTTTTTTCACTTCTTGCGAGGTTATCTTAAAATGACAATGTTTTTGAAAATACTGATAATAAGTTTCGTAATCCGTAACATTTATTTGATGAAGGGTATTACGCAACAAGTGCGCAAAGCGGCCACTACTTGCACACACCTGAATAGTTCTAGGGATAGGCCTACTTTTCTCGCACTGAAATGCTTGTACTAAATCTAACTCACAGTCTTTTTTATATACGTATTAATCAAATGTTAATATTCAATTTGAACAATTGTTCTCTCAGCAGAGTTTTTTTATTGAACCGTTATTGCACCTACAAAAGCTTGCATAAAAAACAAAAATGTTATTTTCTGTCAAATTTACAACTCATTTCAAAGCACAAAATTTTTTTCAAAAGCAATACTTCGATTAAGAAAAGCTTTTACCAAATAAAAGCTGCCTCGTGGATACATCATAAGAGTACAATGCTAAATTCAACGCAGCCATCGATTGAAAAGCCTCGAACTCGGATGGAGCAGGCAGAAGTGTAAGAAGATGAAGAGGGGACGGACATCTTGCAGACGTAATACGAGAATCGGCGAAAATGGATGTCTCTCCCCAGACCGACGAATTTCCCGAATAAAGTCACCTCTGATGCGAGAGACCCCGAAAAGTCGGAGACATTTATTATATCGTCCCGAAAAGCAAATCCCATAAAAACCGGCCAATGAAAGGGACTTTGCAGAGACCGAATTTATACTTTGTCGGTTCTCGCAGACCTATTATGTATAAGCTTCACAACGGAACTAATAGCCGAAATTTTTATCCGCAAAATAGCCTGTTCAATTTAATTAACGACAAAGCGAATTAAAACGCATAATCCTTCGCGGAACTTTTTCGCTCAGCGAACGCGAGAGCGGCGCATAAATTTCTCAATAAACTTTAAACAATTTAAAAAAAACAGCTACTTAAAAGATTACGCGGGACTTTAGCGGCGGCTGGCTCTCCTAATTTTTATTATTTACGTCTGCGGAGCACAAAGCCAACTTCATCCCGAAACTCCCTCCGGTCGCTCTCGGGCGACCTTAAAAATAAAGTTATTAAAAATTTTTTACGGCCCCGGGGAAGAGGGGAGACACTAATTTGCGTCGCCTTATACGTGATGTAACGGCTGTATCATTTTAATAATCCGCGACGGGAGGAACGTCTGTCGCCCGGGGAAAGTCTGATCGTTCGGCGTATATTTTTATGGCTAATATGCGCCGCGATTTGAATAACTCCCTTGCCTTTAACGTCGCTCTCTCCCTTTGCTTCTCTTTTTTTTTACGGCGGACGATCGTCCGTTGTAAAGAAGCCGTCTTTATCTCGCGGCCAGGCGGCGAACGAGGTCGCGGGTAAACTTTGATTAAAGGAAAAAAACTTTGCCCTCTCCCGCTAATTAAGACTCTGCTGCCGCGCGCTTTTTTTGGTCAGCCTCGTTGCTTATCTTGTTCTCGGCTCACCCTCCCCCCCCCCCTTTTTTCACTGTTAGTTAGGTGACTTGGCCATAGTTTCTTTGTCGTAGCCGTCAAGTTTTCGCATTCAGATTGTGTAGCGAGACCGAGCTGTTGAGATTTATTTGCGTAATATTTGTCGAGGGCTCATTGTTTCGACTTCTTTTTCCCGCGAAATGCGAGTTTTTATTGAACTTTTGTTCTACTAGACATTTATTTTTCTGCCAATTAATTGTGTTTACCATTCGTTACGAAAGATGCAACATCCAATTTCTTTGGGGAGTTCGATCAATCATATTTGCGAAATTCTCATCAATTTATTACACGACAACCTTTTTTCGCAACTTTACAAACTCGTTCGATGCATTAAAAAAAACTGACACGCGATAATAGAGGAAATAAAGCAGCGCAAAAAACGGAAACGAGAAAGAACATTTCATCTTTCTCGGCGTCGCTCGTCACACTGCATTCTTCTCTCTCGCAAAATAACGGGATTTCAACTTCGCGAAGAGTGAAATTTTATTCTTCGGTTATTTTCTTAATCCTTCTATATGCCAGTCTCGAAGCTGTGACTTCAGAGAAGAGGAAGCGAAGCTCGGAATGACATCGGGAGTAATCTCGGTTTTCCGTAAAAAAAAAAAACGCCAAAAGAGAAACCAACATCGGGATTAATGAGGAAGCGAAATTCGAAGAACGAAAAAAAGTTAAATGCGAATTGAAGGGGGGAAAGGGCGGCTTTAGCAAAGTTCGAAAAATTGAAAAAAAACGTAATCGGGTGGGCAGAAAGCTTTAAAGTTAAATGAAATATTTCGTATTTGATGGAAAATTACGAGAGCCCCGCGTGAATTCCGAGAAAATTTATTAACTACGAAGCAGCGTATATAAAAAAGTCGTTTCTTCCTCCCTGGAAGGATTACAAGTGCGCTGTTTTTCTTACGGCGTTCATTTCGAAAAAAGCATTTCAATTTTGCAGATACCCGCGAGAAGAGGCAACTAAAAGACACTTCAATTTCGTAAACGCAGTTGGCAAACAGGTCCTCTAAACTTGGCCGAACCCGGCAACAGAAAACTAAAGCGCTCTCGCCGCCATTTTGCGAAAGGAAAAGTAGCATGAAAAGTTTGTACACTCGGAAAACGAGCATATAAAGCATAACTTGTCCCGGAGGGGGCCGTCAGTAGCTTGCCAGTTATACGAGAGGTAAACTTCATTGCTCGAACAATTTCCTGGAAGGTTCGGATGCCGCGCGAGCGCGCGAAGGGAAAAGGCAGCGGCGGCGGCGGCGGCAAAGTCGGCGCGTAAGAGGATACACTCCCGGCGCGAGGTGGCGCGCGGCATGAAAAGCCGGCAGAGATGAAACGTCGCGAATGCGTGCGAAAAGTCGTTAATTAACCTAACGAAATTGAAGCAGCCGCTCTCGGCTCTTTTCAAGCCGTCATCGGAGAAGTTGGGGAAAGGAGCTGCGACTCGCGAATTTTCGCTCCTTTATAAAATTGGACCCCTTGGACAAGTTAATTACGCTGTTGCAGCCGGAACGGAGTCGTGAATTTCAGGGCCGCAATTGTTTCCCCGAGTAATCAGCGTTCGTGTGTTTTGAAAACTTGAATTGCAGGGAAAAGTCGGTTGATCATCCGTTTTGTATTGCAGAATTAGATAAAAAAATAAAACAAGACCAATTTCAAAGCAGCGCGAAAAATTAGTTGCAAAAATTCGGAATTTATTTTATCCATTGAGTTTCTGCGGATTAACGTTTAATATAAAAAATTCTTAATACACGTACAATCGTTTACACTGAAAATAAAGAGTTTTCTACTTTTTCGTTTTAAAATTTTTAAATTTATCACGATAATAATGGTCAAAAGCTATTTCAGGAACTTTATTCTCGCATTAAATATATTTATATAGAATCTAAAATGCTTAAAAGTGGTACTCGTATAAACATAAAACAAAAAAAAGGAGAAAGCAGCACTTTTTCAACCGCATCAATAAAATATCGCGGCGGACCGAATCGCGGCAGTACCACTAACTCCCCGTCGGTTCGAACGCGCAACAAGCCATTACAGCAGCGGTGCATTAAGCATTCCAGCACACACTCCAAGCCCGGGCGACCCTTTCGTCCGCCATTGTTTCCAGCTTAACCGCCCGGAGAAAAAAAAGAGAGGCGGGGGAGAGAGTAACGGCTTAAAAACGAGCATTTTGATTCGAGGGACCTCGGGGGCAAGTCGCCCGATCAAAGGGAGTACGAGAGCCCAGCCGGAATCCAATGCGGAAACGGATGCCGCTGAATTCCGCATGCCGAATTACCTGGGAAGACGTCGCCGGAGGCTGACGTCGTTCGGGATTGTTAGCCTTGGCGGGATTCAATTTTCCAAGGCAAAGCCCCAAACGCCTTTTTCAAGTTTACTTTGCGCCCCGGCTACGCTCCGGGATATCCAGGAGACGATTGTCGGCAGAAAATTTTATCGGGATAACGGGAGAATTTCGCGGTTATTGAATGTTTGACTGCCGCGTTGACTCTGCATTCGATTATATTAAATTTTCTATCCCGGTGTCGGAGCGTTGTTTTAATTTTGCCAGGGTATTGTTGGAGCGAAGGCTTCGGTGTTGAGAAAGTTCATTTTATTAAAGTTTTGCCTAACATTTAGAAAATTTATTCTTAAAAGCAAATTGGAATCGCGTTTATTTTTATGTAGAATTTCAATAAGGTTTTCAAATATATTTGTATCAGTAATTTAAATCTTTTTATTTTAAAACAAAGAATTTACGTTTGAAAACAAACATGTTTAATGAAACTTTGTAATCAACTAAAAATTTGAAGTTGCTTACTAAAGAATTTAATTAAATGAAATTTCTACGAAGCATATCCATTTTAATCCGCCTTGTTATATTATGCATATATTATTAAATTATTTAAATTAATTATTGGTTAAACTGAATAAAATTTACAAGAAATTGTAAATTACTCTGACGTAAATTTAATTTTACTCGAATATGCGAATCAAATATTGATGAAGATCTTTTTTCTTTTTTTTTTTTTTAAATCATCGAACGTCAGTTTATAAATATTAAAACAAAGGTTTCCATTACCAGACCGTTTATTGAATTTCAATTAGCAAGCAAAGGGGCAAATCTTCCTCGTGTATACGCGTTACTTCCTCTGTTTGCATTGCTGCGATTTCCCACGATTATAATCGCAGAACCAATAACACCGAGCGAGTCCTTTTTTATACATTTTCCGCGGCTCGTTCAGCACTTGTAAGCACGGGCTGCTTGTCATCATGCAATTCATTGGATTACGCGCTTTAATTACATCGAAATTAACATAATGAAATAAGTTCGTTTGCGCCGTTCGAGCTCAGTGAGCGCAATATTGCATTGCATTGTAACAAACCCACTAACTGCGTTAAATTAACCTAATTTTATTATAATGCGTAATTTTCCCGATTCCCTCAAATATTTAAGCCCTACGTAAATTCTTTACATTTGATCCAGAGGCATAACGAGCGAAATAATGGATTCTCCTTTAAAGTCTGAAAATTAATCGCGACGCGCATAAAGAATGCCAAATCCCCGGCCGTTAAAAGCCCAGAAACATCGCTCGTGCACATTTACCGGCATCAATAAAAGCCCGAGGCGGCGGCCGTACTAAGCGCAATTAGCAGAGCTGCGCCACGACTGTTTTTCCCGAAATTGCGCAAGACAGCGGCCTTCTCATCTCCGTCCGCTTTAGGGCCTGCATAATTTTACGCGGAGACGCTCGCGCGTGGATAAAAGCTCGCAAAAGCTCCGGGGCCAATTCAAATGAAGGCGGAGAGAGAGAGGGAGCGACTGATGCCAAGCTCCGGAGGAAGGAACGAATGGCTCGTAAAAAGACGACCGATCTGGACGAATCGTAAAGGCGAACAAGCATTGCTGCGATGTAAGGAGCCGGAAGCTCGCCCGGGAAACTGTTGCGCAGGTAAGCACGCTACGGAGAGCGAAAAATCGTTACATTGTGATAAGTTTGATAGACGCGATTGTGCTTCGTTAGCTGGGCTTGAGAAATTTATTGATTTTTAGGCTCAGGAAGTGAAGCCTTTTTTTAAAACTATCTTTTTTTAAATTTGAGGAAACAAGAGTGGCGAAAAATATCAGTTCAACCTACTTCCAACCGAGAAACGAAATTAGTTCGGAAAGTTTTTAACTTTAATAAATTTCAATAAACTCGGAATTTTTCGATACTTGGCCGAATCAGCTGGGCAAGAAAAAAATTAAGCGAATTCTCGGCGCTTCATTCGACAAAGAAAAAAGTGGAATTTTTTACATCGCTTTCCGATTTACTCCCGGCTGAAAAAAGAAGGCTAAAACACGCGACCACTAGTTACCCAGTTTTTTCCACTACAATCCCTAATTGACAATATAGCGTTTTCCGCCATTCCGAGTACTTTGCAGAAAAAAGGAGGAAAAATAAAAGGGGTAGAAAGAGAGAGAGAGAGAGAGAGAGAGGGCCGCAAGTGTGTGCCAGTCTGGCAGTTGGGCTCAGAGAGAGAAAGAGGCGGCGAAGCGAAGTCGAGTGTGTGACTTGGTTGTACGTGTGGCATTAACCACTTTCGCGCAGGGCGGGGTAAAACATAAAGAGGAAAAGAAGAACGAGGGAGAGAGCCTTTGAGTTCAAAGCACATACTCCTTTCGCCGGGCGATCTTTTTTTTTTTCGCCTTCTTTGCGGGCCGCGCGCTCCTTTCGTTTTTATATACCTTCGCGGTTTCTCACTGTAATTGATTCCTAAGGGTGTAATGCACTTTGCTGCCTCTACGTACCGGCGATAAGTTTTAATTAAAAATAAAATAAGAATCGAAATTACCCGACGTAATGCGAAATAATGGCGATTCGAGCTGAGGGCCGAGTTTCGAAAGCTGTTTTTGCGGTTAACGAATGTTTATATCGAGGCGGGTAAGTGAATAATGAAGGGCTCTTTTCTCAAAAATAATAAATTGAAAAATCGCTCGAGCATTAACTAAATGTGCCTTGTCAACGCTTACCGTACAAATGCGCGTGGATTGCGCGTTATAAAAATATTGTCATTTGAGCCGAAACTAGATTTGATGCGACCTCCCCCCTTCGAGGGGAATCGTGTTTCTTATTTTTACAACGGGGCACATGTGATTCAATTAATCCCTAACATCATTAGGTCGAGACACTGCTTTCCCTATTCTAAATAATCCTGCCAGCTGTTGACACAGTTCAAGCTGTTCCCGGTACCCTTCCGGCCATCATAAACAGGTTCGTCTGCTTTTGATGGCTCGAGGCAAAGGCTCGCACAAGTGTGATTTATGCATATTTTTCTGTCGGCGGTGCGGTTCCAAGTCCCAAAGAAAAGCTAAAATCTCGACGGCATAAATTACAAAGGGACGAGAACGCGATGCCGGTCTCTGGCTTTTCGTTTTTTTTCTTTCTTTCTTTCTTTGACGGATTCTTTTACTTCTTCAGTCGCCTCGCTGTTTTGCTCCACTTTTTTTAGCCACGAGAATCGCGTGTGCAGAAGCGTCTCCGCGACTTCGTCGATCAAATAAAGATACCTTCAAGGGACACGTCTTCCTCCGAGTAGGTCCGGAGAATTATATACACATTACATCACAATTGCAAAGCTCCCAAAGCGTTTTAACCCCGATTTCACTTCCCTCGCTCGCTCTTCCATCCGGCGAGAAAAAAAAATGAAGACTCATCGCGCATTTTTCTCCCTCTCCCGGGCCTGTCCTCGCTCTTTTCGGCTTTTAACTCTTTCGGCGCGGAGTAGGCAAACCGATGAAAGGCAGGCGGTGACGTAAAGCACTGCGCGCAAAGAGTTTTTGTTCCACTCGACGTCGCCACCGAACTTTTTCCACTTTTGAACGTGCCTTTTTTCCGAGCCTCGCCACCGCCGCCGAGGCCGTTCTGCTGCTGTCTGTGCGCGCAGATCGGCGTCGACTCGATACTACTGTTGCTAACGAGGCGCGAGTTGCGCTTACTTGAGGGCCTTTTACCTGTCTTGTCGAGGTTATTGCTCTTAATGTGGTTTTAGTTTGGAAGCCAATGGAAGTCTTACTGTAACGCAAAAAAATCAATTTTCTCAAACAGGAATGTTAAAACAAACAATTCTGCAAAATCCAAAATCTGCATTCTCCGCGCGATAGATGCCCGCTAAAAAGCAATTTCGACTAACCGGAAAGTTGGGTGTGCGATTCTTCGAGCCGGGAGAATAGCCGATCCTCGCAATTTAAAAGGGAACGAAGAGCCGCGGCGTGCGGATTAAGCAAATTGAAAAACGCGCGGCAATTAAGTATACATGGCACCGGTAATTACCGCGGCGCGCATTAAATCGACCGCGGGGATCTACTTATTATTCCGGCTTCGTAACTCTTAAAATCCCGACGTAAATTTCTCGGGCGCCGCCGCGCGCGAGACCAAGCGAGCTTTTTTCGAGAACGCGCGGACCTGCAATACCAATGGCCCGTGAAAAATCACGCTTTCTTTGAAAATTTTTACGTCTTTGGTGTAACCTCTTCTTTCGAGCTCGAAGTAGAACGGTGAAGCTTTAAATTGAATCTGGGTAAAAGTATTCGTACAACTGCTTGATTGAAGAAATACTGCCCTTCGCTCCCTACAAATCGGCGATCGGTAGCGCTATCGCTTTTCATCAAAGAATAATACGCTTTGCGCGCCCTTCGTTTATACGGTTTAATTTGGCGACGTGGCGCGCCAAAGTTTACGACGCGCTAATTAATTAGGCTGATAAACGAGAGACGTTACGCGTTCTAGTGAGAGAGAGAGAGAGCGCCTTGTAAGAGAGTAGTGATTAATTCGGGAATTTCATCGGCGAAGAAGGAAGAAGGCGGAGGGCGAGAAAGGGCGCGAGCGCAAGCCGTCAATTTCCCCCCGGGCCGCGGCAATTAGCACCTCGTAAATTCCGGCCTTTTTGGCTATGCATCGCGCCAAGCGCCTCGAGAAGGCGCCGCTGCTCTCTTTCGGGCCGAATGATCGCGCATAGTTGCGCTCTGCTGCGAATCAGCGGCCCTCTCGGATTCCTTCGAATCGGTGCGAATGCAAACGCGCTTTCGGGGCGGGGGAGAAGAGGCGCGAAATTTTAAGGGCGCGGACTCGATATTATTAATTGCGAATATAATGCACTGATACTTTCACCAATTAGCCGAAATTTATCAAAATAACAAACGACCGTCAACGCGTTCGGAATTCAATTACCTTAATTAACCCGATCGCATGGCGCCCCCGCCGCTCTCGCAAAACTTATTAAATTAAACGCTTGATTTAAAGCGTGTCCCGCGAAAAATTATCATTGTAAATCCGCGCGGTAATGGGGGGCGAAAGTCCGGATGGACTTAATTATCCCGGGCGTTGATAAAATAACGATAAGGCCGACAGCTGCTGCGAGGCTCGATTAAACTCCGGCCATTGGAACGCAAATACGACCTCCCCCCGCCCGGCACCGCCACATTTTCGAGGGCTGCCGCCTCTCTCCCGGCTCTGATACAGCGAGAAACTTCTACCGAGGATCTTTACGGCCCGGAGGCACAGCAGTCCGAGACGCCCTTTTTAATAATTGTATCGCGAGGATTTACATGTCCTTTGATGTTGAAGATATTACGGCTAAAGGAAACGTGAAATGTAGATGGAATTCTGCTTTGGCGAGAGTCAATATTTAAATGTATGATTCATTGTTATTTTCGTTTCAGAAAATTAGTTTGGCTGCACAGGTGTGTTTCCTTGATGAGAGTTGTAATATTTTAAAGAATATCAATTTGATCACAACAAGCGATTTTTTATAATATTTGTTGCAGAAAATTGCAGTAAGCCAATTAATACATTATCAAAAATTGACACTTTCATTCATTTAAATCCTTTAACAGACTTTTAATTATTATATTGCCTTTTAATCAATACCAAAATTATGTACAAGAGTTTTTAATTAAATAATCATTTTATTAAACATTATATCTGTTTGATACATTTTATTGTCACTCAAGCAGTGGACGACTTCGCTGCATCACTCAATTAGGAAGCAACGCGATCGAATCTAAATGGATTTTACTGCCGAGCTTAGGGGTTAGGAGAAGAGATCGTCGGAGCGACAGGAAAAGCGCCGACGCAATTGGTCGAGGCATTCCCTAAGAATGCGCCGAAACGGAAAATTTCGTTTATGATGGCAATAGCTCAGCTCTCTCTCTCTTTCTCCAGGATCTTTGACACGGCGAAGGAGAGGTCTGACATTGCGCCGCGCAGCAGAAGCGCCGCTCGTTTCGCTGCGTTACGAGCGGAAAGAGGATTTTACCGACTTCCGCTTTCGATCCCCGGAATCAGCGAGCAAGCGCATGTCTTACTCGCGATCTTCGGGGGGCTCGAGAGGAACGCTTCCTTGATTCCTCCATTAATTGTGCATAAAATATATACGGCGGCTAAAGTCTCGCGAGGCTGAAAATTCGCGCTCGGACTTTGACGAGGTATTTAAATATTGATTAACAAAAGCGTATAAAACAGCGATAAAACCTCGTGTTTAGGCAAAGGCGGGAGACGCGGAAGAAAATGGGCTGAGATGCCGTGTGCGAGGCAGCGATATCGCTCCTAACTGAATAACTGTACTAATCGTCTTACGCCGCGCCGAGGAGGCTCTATATTCCTTAAGTGGGAAACCTCGCGAAAATGATCCCCTTATCCCTTGGCGCAACGTCACAAGCGCTCCGCCGCTCTCGGAATAAACCCGAGGCTTATTAGCGGCCCAAAAATCCAGGCCTCATTAATTACCGCGATCAAAAACGTTCCGAGAAACAAACAAATGAAGCGCGCGGCCAAAGTTCCGAGGCGCAAAAAGTCTCGACTCCATTAGGGTAAAAAACGGCTGCCCGCTGCGAAAAACAGGAGTACATACATCATCGTCATATTTTGAAGTTTCAATTTTTTAGCCCGAAAAACCGAGAGTCCGAGGCCAGAAAAAAAAGAGCGCGCGGCCGCCGGAGCGCCCCCGGCCGAGCAAGAAAAACAATTAATCGACTCGGACAACGGAGGAGGGAGCGGGCACACGCGCGGCTTTTAAGCGAGAGAAAGCTCCGCGTCACCGCGAGGGACTCCGAGCTTGATGGAGCGTTCCGCGAGAGCAACTTTCGTTCAAGGCCTCGATAATCAGTCTTTCTCTGGGCAGCCTGCTCATCTTTTCTCGGAGGACAGTTCCAACCGGTTCTCCCTGCTTGGGCCTCTGGCGGCTAGTGGGTTAGAGAGCGGAATTTAGGCTTAAAAGTTTTTTTCTGATTTTGAGACTGGCAAAACGTTGAAGTAACGATTGTCTAAAGTTTCGAATTTAAAACTGATCTTCATTTCTGTAAGCGAAAACGAAAAAGCGAAAATTCCGATGAGCAATATTCGAGTTTTAAATTAAAATAACCTTCTTGTGCTTTTAAAAATATTAAAAATTCTGTTCGCGATACGTCTGCATACCAACGCAACAGTGATATTTACTAAACAAACGAAAAGCAAAATTGAAATTTTTTCAAAACAAAACCAACTCTCGAACTCTGAATCTTTTCGAACGAAATATCAAATCATACTCTACAAAACTTTGCTTTTAAAAGCAGTTTCAAACCTCTCTCTCTCTCTCTCTCTCTCCCCGAATCGCAGAAACGCGACCCTCGCAAGCCGGAGGCTCTCCCGGCAACTGTGCGGGCCGATATACGCCCAGCCCCACTCGTGCGCGCCCGCGGTAATAATGCATGCCACGGGGGGGAAGAACAAACGGCGCCCGAAACGCGCGCGCATTTTTCAAACGCGTGCGTATACGCGTGCGCCGTCCCTCCGGGGCTCTTTTCTGAAATATTCACGAAAATAAGGGCCGCGTCGCGGAGTCGACGGGCGGACAATTAAGGCTGGCGGGGCGGGGGAGTGAGGGCCGATGCTCGTTTTTCTTGCTTTGCGCACAAAAACGAGTGTATTAATATTTACAGAGGGCCCGCCCCGGGTGATTTGTTGATGGTGCAAGGGTGCAAGAAACCCATTGGGTGATGAATGCCGCGACGGCGGGGACGCTGCGCTTTCTAAGTGCGAGCAAACTTTTTAATGGGGATCTATGTGTCGTTTTTAAGATTCAACGGCGGCGGTGTCCCTTTTTTTATATATAAAACGCGCCCTGTAAAAATTGAAAACTGCGGTTCGGGAATAGATCGCGACGCGAGATTTCTACATGAATAACGTAATTTTTTTACTGAAATATTTATAGGAGCAATCGAACCTCTTCCGTCCAAAGTTAGAAAGCTTAAATATATGATTAATGCGGTGACCCGATTTTGCACTATACAGTTTATAAATATCAAAATCTGTCATTAATTCAGACCCATAGAGCTTCATTTACCCATCGCCGAGGTATAGTTCTATTTCGGAAACTTACCCGAAATGCAGACGCCGCTCGACCTTAAAAGGATCTCAAGGGGCAGAAAGAGAAAAATCGAGGCCATCATTCGGGGGGCCGGGAAAAAACGCCAAAAATTTTAATGCAATGTTTTAGGAATGCACGGGTGATTCATTTGTCTCTTCCTCGAGATTTTCAAGTCCCTCGAGAGAGCCAGAGAAAGAGAGAAAGACGGAGAGAGAGAGAGAGAGAGAGAGAGAAATGCTTTGCGGCAAGGAGGTGTAAAAGAGACGTAAAGAGTAAACGAGAGAGAGAGAGGGAAACAATATACAAGGCGTCTCGCAGAAACAATGCCGCCTCGTACATCATCCAAGACACCCTCCATTAAAAATATTACGCCATCTTGCTCTCGGCGTACGTACGCGGGAGAGGGGCGAGAAGGAAGGGAGCGCGGGAGATGGGTGGGGAAAGAGCAAAACTGCTTTTCGCGCTCGCCGGGTCCGAATAACAATGTGGCCATTGTTGAGAAGCACATCCGAGCTACATCGGCCTCTGAAATATGCAAGCGCCTTAAGACTCCGAGGGAGAAGAGCTTTTTGCCCCTCCTCCTCCTCCGTTCATTGTTGCGCTCTCGCAGCCGTGAAAACGCCACGGGGAATTAATTAAAAAATATCGCGGCCACTATTGCCGAAGCCCTTAGATTTTACTCCCTCTCCTTCTCCTCCTCCTCTTCTCTTTCTCTGCCGTCTGTAGGTAGGAGTTCTCTCTCTCTCTCAGTCGATAGATAGATCGTCGCGGATATTCGAATAACTTGGCTGGAATGGGAACGGCGCGAGTTATTTTGCGCGATGAAGAGGAGGAGCCGGAGACGCTCGGTAATTGTGTTTTTATGAAAATTCGACGGCTCTTTTTTCGCCTCTGCAGAATTGATGGCGCGGTAATTGTTCTTTTGAGAGGAGGAGATGATGGTCCCGAGATATTTTAATTAAGGCTCTGTATTTCGCGTCTGAGGAATGCGGTACAGTGGAGTAAACAAAGGTGCAGTCAGACGCGACGAAGAAAATTTGTTTTCAGTCCTGTATTCTTGATTCTATTTTACATATATATAGTTATTTTTTAATAAAAATTGTTAAATAATCCGAGAGAAATTTAATTAGCGATTCGTCGACTTTAAAGCTTTTCAATTTAAAATTCAAGTTTTACCACTCTCCGCCAGCATCGATATTTAATTCAACGCTCGGAACAAAGGAAATCGCTCGCAAACGTTGAAATAAACCAAGAGAGAAAGCGGTCATAAGTGATGGAGCGGCAACGGATATCTCCGGTCCATTTTTCTCGCAAAGTCGCATGTAGAACAATCAGGAAGTTTGCGGACGCGGGTTGCATGAAGCGCGCTAAATCTTGCAGGAGCGCTCGGCAAGCAGCAGCAGCGGCAGCAACTGATTTCAAAAGCACATACGCAGGCGAGCTTTGCGCGGATTTATCAATAATTACGCGGGCCCTGGAATTAGCTAGGCGAAGCTGCCTCGCTCGCTCGGCCGACTATATAACCGAGCAAGGATAATACCTGAATTACAGAGGCGGAAGTGCGCTGGCATTTTGGTTTCGCGGTGAGGGAGAGGGGGGAGGATGGATGCTAACGCGCTTCGCCACGTCGCTTCAAACTCGCTCGCTCTCGGTCTATTTCTTGCTCTATGCGCCACAGCCGAACGCTCCGACTTACCTTTTACGCGATACAGGCTGCTGCGAGGCTCTATCCTATTATCGCCGCTAATTTTCTGCGAAACCAGGCGCGAGAGGCTATTTGTACATCGCCGCGAGAATTACCAACTGCCGAAGGGAAATTTGTTGAAAAGGAAGAGTATCCTCGTAATATTGGATCGTACGCTGCTTGCATTTGCCTCGTTTGACGATTTATTTTGGTATCTTATCGTATCGGCGGAGCGGAAAAAAGGAAACAGCTCAATAGTCGATTTTGTTTGAAAAGTGGAAATGCTGCTGGAGGTCCCTTCGTTTTGCTCGGAACGATTCCGGAGATTCATGTCGAAAGAAGATTGCGAGGGGGACTCGTTATAGAAGAGGAAATTGGAAGTATTATTATACTTGCCTTCTATTATACGAAACAATAACTTCTGATACAAACTTTTATGAAAAACAACATGCTAATTAGCAATAAAACTCTCGAAATACCTTCGAGCCGCCGTAAATCACCGCGCCTCGCGAAACTTCCACCTCCCCCGCAATTTCAGCGAGAATTTACGCCTTCCGCGACGCGCTCCAACCTTGTCAACATTGAATACACATTCCTCGTTCCTCGCGATTAAGCTCGCGACTCGTCGCCGCGTTTTTTTTACGACAGTTTTATAGTTCCGCCCCGTCTTTTTAATCTCCCCGCGCGCGCGCGGCTCGCTCGCGGCCGCGTAAAGCAAAGTTGGCCCCGCGCTTCGTTACGCCGCGGATCGGCGGTGGGCTAGTTTTTTTTACGAGCCTTAAAAGGCTGCGCGAAAAACTTTCGGAGCTTCCCCCCTGGGCCATTAGTACGCGAGCCTCTCGCGCGGAGAGGCACAACTTGCCCGGGACACGCGGCACACCGGGCTCAGAACCTGGGAGTGGCATAGTTTTCGCGGCTAATGGGGTCTTGTAAACTGATTTTCTCGGACACTTTTTTTACTGCGCCGTTTGCATGCTCGAGTTTTTGCAGGGAAATCTTACCGCCGAGGAGTAATGAGACTTTGTGTAGAGGGTTGAACTTTGAGAGTTATTTAACTACTAAATATGATGGAGATTTAAGGCAACCGCGTTCCCTTCATTTATAGGGGGGCAGGAGTAGTCGCGAATGAAATCCGTTCCGCTGGATGGAAAAGGGAGCACGCATGAATTCACCGAAAGGGAAGAGCGGCGCGCAGACGTTACCTCTCGCGCGAGGTACTCCAAGAGATTGAATTTTTGCCTTTTTTGTTTTTCCCAGACGCGCCATCGATCTCTTTCAAGTAATCGACGAGTCGAGATTCGGAGATATGCACAAAAAAACTAGCGCAGTCGAAGAGTTCACGCTTCCGCGAGCGCTTTCTGCCCCTGGCCCTTCGAGAAATTCCCTTAAAGATCTGCTTACATTTTAATCTCGGTAAAAATGCTGGCAAAGTCGGTCACCTGTGGGGGGCGTTATTTTGACAGGGCGGAACGTAAATTGATTAGGGGAAAAAGGCGGCCGGGCGAAGTGTCTAATTTGCGGGGCCTCGGAGCGTTCGGGGCGTCTTTATTAAACGAGGCCGCGGCTCGACTCGTGCCTTAACCGACGTATTACTCAGGGCGAGCCACGCATTAGCGCCGAGCAGCCTTCGCCCCGCGCCATTCTTCTCGGGCTCTCGCGTCAAAGGTTACTTTATCTTCGCCTTTGCCCTCTCTCTCTCTTTATCTTTTGCTGCTCTCGGGAATGCTCTTTCTGCGCCGCGGAATATTTTGAGGGAGCGAATGTTTTCGCGTAAAAGGCAGCCTCTTCGATGTTTATACTTTTATGCCAGTAGTATTTTTTATTTTTGATAGGGTATCGGTTTTATTTTTCAAGTTTGCACAAATTTCTAGAGTTCCACTATGGCACTTTTTTCAAGTTGCGAGCATTGAATAAAAGAGATTTATGAGCGCTGCCGTTTTTTAGAGATGGATATTGGAAAATGTAAAAATTAATCATAAGCTTTACGATAATTGACTTGCAAATCATTGAGTACCTGTCTCTTAAAAATGGATGGTTATCATGGAACCTTTTTTTTTTTAAATCAATTTTTATTCCTTGAAACTCAAAAAATTGTAAAAATAAATTTATAACAAAAATACGATTAATTAACCATTATCTCGATTGCTTTGACCATATCATATTTTTGAAAAAATTCACAACGCAAAAAAGTGTTCGTTCCGGCAAATAATTCAAAGCAATAATCTCGGAATATCGCCAGTAGCAGCGTCCTCTCGAAGTCCGTACAATCCGGTACAGCAATGAAGCGGGGCCTCGAGCTTGCAGTAAAAAAAGTTTCCCCCGCTTAAAATCGGCGGAACGCCGCCTTAAATACTTAAACACGGCGATAAACCAGTTTCCTGGGCTTGCGCACTTGCGCCGCACGTCGGGGGCGACCGGTAATTGAAAGATGAACAATGGCCGACCTCGTTACGTTTTCAGCCCCCTTAACAATGAGCCGCGGCCGCGCTTACGCGTCTTAGCGCTAAGCCGCCGCGTGGCATTAACGGCATTCAGGGGCTGCCTTTGCGACGCCGAACTGTCACGCTTCCGACTGACTTTAAGTGAAAAGTGCTTAATTTTTTTTTTTTTTTTTTTTTTTAGCAGATTAGTTGCTTGACTGTGCAACGAGTAATTTACAGTTTTATGATGTTCACCTACTCGAATAGCAGGGAAGTTGTATATTCAGGGAGAAAAATGAGACCCCCGAAAAGTCGCCTTATTAATCCTTTCAGTGTGAACCTAGTTTTTATTACTCACCTCCAAGTTTTACGTCAAAACTTGGATAATTATTTCCAAGAGTCCAAAAAAACTCTGAGAGAAGCCGAGGATCTACACTAAAAGTAACTATTATCTGATAAAAACATTACAGATCCGTAACAAGCGATAAAAAGAGCGACAAAAATAAACTAAACTTTTTCGTTTGCAAATAAGCAATGAAAGCGTTCGAGGAGAAAAGAACTCCTCGCCTCGCAGATTATTCCTCCCGTCTGATTTCCGGTGCCAGAGAGAGAAGGGCACTATAACTCTCGCCGGTCGAAAAGTACTCAAAACTCCTACGTACTCCCTTTCGCTCTCTCACGCCTCCGCTCTCTTTTATATCTCCGATCGAGCGGGTAAGTGTGCGCGCCAACTTTTTTTATATAGCTTCCGGCTCGTATAAATATGCACGGTACATATATATCTATACACAGGGACTTCGTGCCGCGAGATCTTCGACGCCGAGTTATGGACTTACAATGCCGCGTGTCGCCGGGCAAGTTCGCTCGCGATTATTACTTTTATCGGGGCGTAGAAAAACTTTCCACGTGTCCCGCTAACAAATTCGATGACGAGTTTCTCTTTTCTCCAGAAGGGAACTCTCGGGGCCCCGGGAACGTTTTACAGGCAGATAAAGCGCGCCTCGAAGTCGGGCTGAATAATGGGTTGGAAAAGTATATATCGGGACGTGGAAATTTTATCTAAATTAAAGTGCCCGCTGAAATCGAGCGATGCAAATGGCTGGGAATAAAGCTCGAAAAACATATAGAGCGCTGATGGAAATTGCATAAGCTAACAGCCGAAAATTCAAAAACTAATGGAAAGTCGGCAGTGCAATTTCGTAGTATCGAATCTATTTAAATCGCGGCTGGAAAAACCCGCGGCTACAAAAATTAAAGTCATCGGTATCAATTACGTTTGCGGGGCTCGGTGCCTAGTGCTTTAAATTTCAATATATATTTCGCGCGCCTCTGTAATTCGAACGAAAGCTGATAAATCCCACCCACCGTTTCAATTACCGACACGGGCATTTTTTTCGCAGCGCGCATTTACGAGCGTTCATTTACACCAGAGGAAATAACTCGTTACCGAAAACTATACTTTATCTAAATAAAACAAATTTACTTTTCAATTCAAGGAGGGTGGTTCGTTCGGCCAGCGGCGGCTTGATCGTTCATAAATTACGGATACTGTTAATTATTAGCGCAGCGTGCGGCGCAGAGTTGGCGGCTGTTTTGATTGTCTTGATAGCCGTCGGCGACTCGGAAATGCAGAAGGGGCTACTAATTTCTATTTCGCCTCTTTGTTTACATTACTGCTGAGCCAGGTGTACAGCCTCGGGTGCCTGGCCACTATACGGCGCTCGGCAGAAAACGCCGACCGTGAGAATCGCTCTTTGTTTATTCAAACGTTTTTAAAGTCAACCCGTTTAAAAATAAATGCTGATTACCCAGAAAGTACCAAGAACCTTCGATTCTCATTACATCAGTACCAAACTCGTTGTAAGCTTTGTAATAAATAAAAAAAATTGCTGTACTCACGTTTGACGTATTAGCAATAGCGTTCGTAGGGCTGCCGACCGCGTTGTTGTGAGCCTGATCGGTCTTGAGCTCGCGATGGTTACTGAACTGCACGTACACGGCCCTACCGCGGAGTGTCGCCGGACACGAGGCGTAGTAACTCACCATAGTGGCCGCAGCACCTTCGTCCGACATCTCCAAAAATGCCTGAAAAATGAACAAAAAAACCCCAATGTTATTAATCAAGATTGAATAAGACGGGGACTTGGTGGAAAATTGAATAAATTAGGGGAAGGTTTCGCATGGCGTCAAGATTGCCGCATGTAATTTTAATTACGCGGAGCAGCTGAAAATTTACAAATTTTCTAAATGTTCCAATCTCGGAGTGCTCCGGAAGCCCTTTACAAAGAGGAAGCTTAAAATTACTTTCACTAAATCTCAGCCTGCCAGCAGACTCATTTTTCTCCTCACCTTAGCTCCACTCTGCATACATTCAACCCCCCGCGACCTCATCCTCTCGGTCTTTCCTCTTTTCTCTCAATTGTTTTCATTAAATATCATACTTGAAGTCTCTCTCCTCCTCTCCGCCGCCCTAACATTTTTCCTGCCGCTTCTTCCTCCCCTTAATTAATCTGCATAATTCCCAACCCTTTGCGTAAATTTCTCGCAGGTAAAGAGCAAGAATCGCGCGTTTGCAAAGGGACGAATTTCGCATGGATTCTCGATTTAATTATTGTTGACGGGTCATTTATAACTTTCAATTTGATCTTTCATCCAAAAATTAAAATAACAAATCCACAGGTTTCGGATGCAATTTAATAATTTAACCTGCTCGAAATCACGCACCTTGGCAACCACAAACTTCCTGACCTAAGGGAACAACGAATATCGAATTTAATCGACTGACCAGCGGGGCAGTCACAGCAGGCGCAGCAATTTAATCGCAGCCCTTCAAAACCAACAAAACTCTCCCTTAGTTATGCGTCGATCAACACCTCCGGCGACAACTCAGCAGTCAACAGCGACAAACCGCGGCGCGGGCAGCTGCGTCGGATGCGTATACGGCTCTCGCGACGTTCGTTGCGGCGTGCGGGCCCCACCATCGCCTCGTTTCTCGAATGACGCAAAAGCCTAACGACGATGACGAGGGTTCGCACCGCGAAACGAGGTTAACGCGCGCGGGGCCGTATACCAGTAGGCGAGAGAAACTTTCCAAGTCGCCCAAGCGCCGCGCGGGAAAAGGTAAATAGCGTGTGCGCCCGCCGCGCACCGCAAAGTGAAAAACGAGGCGGCGATTCATTATCTTTTAATCAATGAGCGGCGAGGAAAAATTGAAAGAGCTCTCGTTAAAGGAGAATTATTGCTCTGTATTCGCGTGAGACGAGTCTCTAGATCTTCGTTCTCGGTGTATCGATTGCCGCCGCCAGCGAGGAGTATTAGCAGACTTTTTTCGAGCACTTTCCGGGGGCTGCAGATTGCTCGTGTTGCTCGGAATTGGATAGTTACAAAGAAGAAGAGTGTTTAGCTTAATTGTTGCTAAAATGTAATGCTATAGACGTGGAAGTGAATAAAGTGGCGATTAAGTACAAGAATATAAAAGTTTGAGCAAAAACCTGAAATTAATCTTTCGATTTAAAGTTAATTTAGTGAGCTGAATCAAATTGCGTAGTAATTACTTATGCGCGAATCGCAAAGCTTCAAACGAGCAGGTAAAGCCGGGGAAGCGGGAAGAAAATACACAGAGCTAAATAAACGCAACACAATCAAACTCTCGAATCCATGTTTATGGGACGCGCATTCAAAAGAGAGAGCCTCAAACATTCCCGCTACTCGTAATTAAAAAAAAAAAAAAAAAAAAGTGGGAAAAAGATAAAAAGATAGCCAGCGGCGGTCGAAAGATATACGCCCGGCGTTGCCCTCCGTTTAAAAAATTGATAATACCAGGGCAACTAGGATTCATTATGCATTTACTGCCGTTCGCTGCAAAGCAGAAGAGAGGGAGAGGAAGAGAAAAAAGAAATAGCTTGGGATAAAGGCCCGGGGAATGAGTTTGTATTATCCATTCGAAGGAAATCCCGGCGAATTCGAGAGCAGCCCCTCCCCTCATAAAAGGCGCAGGGCTGAGAGAGAGAGAGAGAGAGAGAGAGAGAGAGAGAGAGGAAGAGCGGTAGGTATAGGCA
>UCOL01002273.1:0-26989 GCA_900474335.1 Ormyrus nitidulus
AAGATAGACCAACTATAAGAAGTGCAGAGCTTTACTAAAAAATGACGCCTGGGATAATCAGAAAAAAATAAATATTACGTTTATATTTCTTGATAAAAGAAGCAAAGTAGTCAATAATGAAAGTTTAAGCATTGATCAATATTTTAAGCCCACAAGTTTTGAATACAAATCACTTCAACATAAGAAAATTGCGTCGGGGTGCTCTCGGGGTGATGTTTATTCGACGACATCCATCCATACAGCTCTGTACATCTACTTAGGTCTATAATCTCTGACATACGTTTGATGGTAAACGTTAAAAGCACTGGAAGATAATATGTCTGGAAGATAATATTTTATTTCAATTTAATACGTCTTCATATACTTTTGATCTTAACTATATGAATTGTGTTTAAAAAGTTTTTTTTTCAGATTTATATTCTTTTATTAGAATGAAGAAATTAGAATTTTAATTTAAGCATTTTGAAAAGTTGTGGAATTTAAAAAAAAATTCCTGAAATATTAAACATTTTCACTTAAACAATCCAAGTAAATTTAAAAGCGTACTTAAAAGTAATATACAAAATATAGTATTTAAAAATCTGTTTAATAAAAATATAAAACATAAGTAAGATGACGTAATTCCAAATTAACACATAAAAATATGCTCAAACTTTGTAATTTAACTTTAAAAAGTGAAAATGACTAAAATGGTAGATTAAATTTTCATTTCGAATGAGAAAGTGCTCTCAAAAATCTTCTTTTGAAAGAAAATTGAGTATTCGACCCACTACTAATATTTTCAAATTTCCCCTTATTTACAACAGCGTTTTACCAACTAAAATTCCATATTTCCATATCACATCTCAACAACCTCCACTATCCACATCAGATCTATCTCCCTTCAATATATTTTCATAATTCCCTCTCAAGCCTAATCGTAAAACACGTGATGATATTCCAAAATGCAGAAACGCGCCAAAGCTCATCGCGGCCGAGCATCCACATTCGAGCGCCTTTCATCTGCCCGGCTAATCCGAGAAATCTCCAGCCAATACGTCGATCTCTCGGTCCCGACGCGCAGGGAATCCCCGCACGCCGACGATTCCGGCCAGCTAAAGATAAAAGCCAGAGGCGTCTAAGTAATTAGCCAACCGGAGGATGGAGGGAAGAGGGCTTTAGATCTGGAGCGCTCAGATATACCGAGAAAGAGAGAGATCGAGAGCGCACGCGCGGTGATAATTATCGACGTCAAGTGGGTTAAACGAAACTTTTCGTCGGAAAGTCGGGGCCCTCGAGATATTGCGCAAGCGGGAGCGCGGAAAAAAAACATGCGGACCGGGGAAGAGACTCACTTTTCGACTAGGCGCAGGTTCGGATAAAGTGCACGCGACTGCGATAGGAAGATGATAATGATTTGCCTGTCGGTTTTTCGGAAAAAAAGAGTGTGGATTAGCTTGTTACCGGGATTTCGAGGGTTTACGTGGGAAGTTAGTAGGGGGCTCGATGGAATTCTTCGCGTTTTAGTGATTATCTTCGGTGTTCTGGTTTTGAATATTCAAAACGTATATTGAGCATGGTGTGAAGGTAAAAAAATGTAAATGTTTCTTAAAAAACTAATTAGTTCTAAAATTAATGTTAAAATTATAATTAGAATATTGATTTTTAATGTATAGGAAACTATTAATAAAATACGATAAGATTTTTTTTTCTTTAAAAATTTTAAAAATAATCAAATTATGTCAAAATAAATGAGTAACTTATTTTTCAAAAAAATTGTTCTTACGATCGTACTAACCAAGAGTTTTACAAGCGCTGAAGCAAATTAAAAACAAAACTGCACACCTGGAAAGAGTAAGTAAAGGTTCACCCGCAATTTTAATATTTACTCAATAAGCGCGTATAATCCCCAAGTCATCATTAATTTCCGTTAGCCTAATTGAATCCCCCGAAATTGGCGCATTCAGAGCTAATAACATCCCCCCAAGCTCGCTTCTCTCTAGCACCTCTCGAGCGCCACAATACCCCGGCGAAAACACACCGGCGGCGGATTAGTTCGCTGCAGACACCTTCGCCCGAATCCTCGAAAGAGCGCGTCGGGGTACACAGAGGCATTAGTCCCCGGTCGGCCGCTGCGAGTTTTCTCAAACTCGTCAAGTACTCGTTGGAAAGAAATCCGCGGCCGGGCCCAGCCGCCGGCAATAAAGGAGCTGCACGCGCGAGGAGTAGCGCCGAAGATGAAAGCGGCGCGTCATTATGCGAAAAATCCCCCGAGTGGCCGAGTTCTTTACGCGCGTAAATAATTCCCTTTGTGCAACCGGTCCTACACTCTCCGCCACCTCCATATAGAGCAGTTTCGACTACCGGGCTTGAAAGCGCGCTCGCTTCGGCGCGATTGAAAGGAAAATGCCGGCGTGTGTTGTGCGCCATTGAGCTGAAACTTCTCTTCTCGGTACGGAGACAGACTCGACGGAGCTTAGAGGTGAGCTGGTCCAGGAGGGGCATTGTCAAGTTTTCCTCTTTCATATTTGCTTACGGGGATTGGGGGGTTTGGAAGCGTGTGCATAAGTTAATACTTGATGCATAAGTTAATTTATTTGTGCCGATGATGGGATATGAGAATCGGCTGCAAAGGTGTAAACGGATCGAGGAGAATCTCTTGAATTGATACTATTTGGGAGTAATGTGATTGTGATTTGGCGTGCTTAACTTGGGGAGTTACGAATTTTAAGCAGAATTCTTGAAATTTTTCTCATAGATTTCTTGTAGATATATAAGATTGGTCAAAATTTATGAGTGTTGAATGTATAAATTATATTCTGATTTACGAAAATTAATTAATAATATAATCTATTAACGACTTGTGATGTCATTTTTTTGCAGTTTATATATTCAACCAACTTGTAATAATAAAATAATACAAACCCTGTTTACCAAAAATGCTTATTACCTCAACCATCATAACCAATCCCTAGTCCAAATCCATTCCAAGTACTTACTCAAGCCTCATTAACCGCCCAAGTTCGACTGATTTGCCATGCCTTTTCCCAAAACTCCCTCTTCCCTGAAAAGCGAGAAACGCTTATCGGCATTCCCACACGCGCCTCTTGTTCTCCAAAGCGGCGACGGCGGCGGTGGCGGCGGCTCCTTTATCCACCGTCAATACCGTGGTGTGGTCGTGTGGTTCCCGCCGCCCCCGCCTCCATACAGCTTCAACCTTCAGTCAACGTCCGCATGGTGGCGCAACCTATCGTTTACCATTACCATAGCGTCCATAGCTATAGCTTCTTTAAAACCTAGTAGAAACTGAGAATATCAATCAAAGCTGTTTCTCGACGAGTTCATTCCTTCATTCTGGTGCATGCGTTTATGCGTACTTTGCAATTTTAGGTTAAGTTTATAGCGATATGGTAATTATCATTTAAAAGTGAATTATTTTTTCATAAATTACGAGTGAAAATAATTGATAAGTATAAATTTACTTTATCTTTTTTAAGGACTCGTTTTCCTCGTAAAATGCAAAGGAAAAACTCCAAGATGACAGTAAAAAGGGAGAAAAAACTCACACGTGCGCCGCCGAAGCAAAAGGCTTCGCCAAAACAAAAAATAGAAAAGAAGTCCGAGAATGACAAAAAACCAAAAGACAGCAAAACTTTATTGATTGCTCAGGAATTGAAATTTGCCAGGTTATTGGCAAATAACGACAAAAGGGTTAGGGATAAAGTTTTGAAGAATTTGAAGAAATGGTTGACGATGCGGTCCAAGAGCTCTTTCGGTATGTTGGTTTATTATAAGCTTTATTATTGATTTATTGGCAAAGATATTATTTAATTAATAAATTTTCTGATAACTATAATGTGAACCCTAATGGTGTGAATTTTACAGGATTTACGGAAGCAGATTTTACAAGATTATGGAAAGGCTTGTTTTATTGCATGGGGATGTCAGACAAGCCACTGGTGCAAGAGGATCTTGCTGAGTCTCTCAGTAAGCTGGTGCACTGTTTTACTTCAATGGACACTGCGCTACTTTATACAAAATGTACCTTAAAAAGTCTTGCCACTGAGTGGTTTGGAATTGATAGATATAGAATTGACAAGTTTGAAATGGTAAATTTTTGAGTTATTAGTCATTATTAATTATCCAATAATAATTCAAACTGATAATTTAAGGCTTATATATTAAATTATTTTGTTTGTAGCTTGTACGGAAAATTATAAGACAAACATTTGAAATGTGTAAGAAGCAGTACTGGAATAAACAATGGGTTATTGGTACAGGAAAAATATTTGAAGAAATTTTGTTAGATGAAAAAGGTTGTTTAGGACTTAAGTTACATATAACTGAAATTTATATGGAAGAGTTAGCAAAAGTAAGATCCTATTCATCTTATTATTTTAAACCATTTATCAAATAACTAAATTCCCCCTTATTTTGTTTATTTCAGATAAGCGAAGGAAAAATACCAAAATATATTGTTACACAATTCATCCAACCCTTTGTTATTTACTTGGCTGGTTTAAGTGATTTAAGAGAAATCAAGCACGTCATAAAAAACATTTTTAGGTATTTAATTTTTCAGTCAGATGTCGGAATGGACTATACAGAAAAATTTAACGTTTGGAGACAAGTAAGTATTTATATACATATATATGTATATATATTAGAATTCCAATTTTATTGTTTTACTCATTTTATTTAAATTATTTAAAGGCTGGTTTTCCTTGTAATAATATTGATGAACTGGAAAAAGTAGAAATTTCGGATGCAGAAGACGAAGGAGAGGATGAAGAAATGGACGAAGCTGGTGTTTCGAAATCAAAAGAGAAACCTCTTGATCCAAGGGCAGGAAGGGTCGATGTTGAAATACCACAATTACCTTTTAATTCAACTGAAATTGCTGATTTATTAAAAGCAAATAGATTTCATAAGTCTTCAACAACAACATCTCGCAAACATATCAGTCGATTAATTAATGAGTAAATATATAATTTTATTGATTATGACAAATCTTTTTATAAAATATCATTAGTATTGTTTACCAATTATAATTTAATCATTTTTAGTTTCAGCAAACTTAGTCAGGGTGAAATGCCATTTGGTATAAAAGAACTTCCAATTCCAGATACTAGTCGAATAAATCCTTATGATGCAGCAGAGGAATTATTAAGACTAGATGCAGAACTTCATTCAGATTCTAGTAAAAATACTCGTAAAAGGAAAAAAAATGGTAGTTTGGAAGATCTAGAAAACACTGATAATATTGAAGAATTAATTCCACCATTTGAAGAAAATGCTCCTATGATAATTACTTCAAAAAATAAAAAACAAAAACTTGATGAAAATGATCTTAGTGATAAAGTGAATAATAAACTTCAAAGAATAAAGGCAATCAAACAAAATAGTAAATTGAAAGGATCGGTACATAAGAAAGCTAATAATAGGTTGAATGCATCTGAATCTCTTTTAAATAAGAAGTTAAAAAAGTCTTCTAAAAAACTAAGCATGGCAAAATCAAACTTTGTAGAAGAATCTACAACCCCAAATGTTACCAATGCAGGTACGAGTTGCAGTTGGCAGGTTGAATCTACTCCCACTATTCCAATACCTAGTAGTGATGTAAAAGCTAAAAAAAGTGGAAAACAAAAACCTGTCGAGAAAAATAATATTGAAGTGGAAAAAAAAATAGATTCAAATTTATTAAAAAATAGTATACCATGGCTGACTCCTGTTATTACAAGGCTAGAAGAGCAAAATAAAGTAAATATTTATCATTTTTTTTAAAATAAATATATATATATATTCTATTTTAAATTTAAGAAATAGTCCACCATTTAATTTTTGAAAATAATTACTTTATTAACAATTTATTTATTTCTTATTGAGCCCTAAATTATTTTGCACCTATTCATTTACAGACACCGCCACCTACAAAGTCTATAGTAGAACAGACGCTTCTAGTAAACACAGATTCAGCTAAAAAACGAGTAAAAATTGTACTCCAACGTAATACGGCACAGAACACGTCGGAGTATATACGTCAACTCAGACAGAGTCCTGCCATTCCTTTCGATGCCAATCGAAAACCGAAAGCAGGAGTACTTAAGCCGAGCCCTCTTCCGAGTCCAATAAATCCATTTTACAAAAGGAAAATATTATAAAGAGAGATAAATACGTACTTCATTTCAAGTATTTGTATATTGCGATTTTATATCTACATTAGTTGATTTGTTGACTTCGTTAAGGTTAACATGTACACAATTTCTAAGTACATCAATATTTTTAACATATCTCCGAAAGTGTATATTTCAAATTCATTTAGCTTAAATAATTATTAAATGAATTTTACAGCGCTGTAAATGATCGTACAGTTGCTAAGCGAGATCTGTCTTGTAAAGTACTTTTTTAATATTTGAAATTAATAGTCACAACGCTGGCTTTGTGATAAAGATCTCTTGAATCAAAGTATGTCTTGTATAATTTTTGAAATTACACTCTTGTTTTTAATGAAAGTAATTTGTATTTTTTTTTCTAAAAGTGTTAAACATTATTTTGTACAGAATCGATGATTCAGTCATTAATTACAGTCACATGTAATTTAATTGGTTCATTTATTAATAAATTTACAAAAAATATTTAAATCAAAATGCTATTGCTTTATTACTGAATCATTTTATCGAACTAACGAAATCTATAAAAATCATTCCTTAATTTTCTCATTATTCCTGATATCCATTTACAGTGTCTAGTTTTATTCTCTGGAATAAAAATTATTGTTAATGACTATTCAATTTATATCATAAAGGAAACAATAATTTTGGTTATTATTGTTACATTATTCTGGTATATTGTTTACATCAAGATATTTTTCAACAAAACAACATTTTTTTCTTATTCTCGAGCCTATACTTTCCTTATTCATTTCCTCATTTTATACATAGTAAATATAAATCCCTTAGGATCAGACGTCGATTATTAACTAAGGTCATTTCTTTGGCACGTGAATTCACCTTTTTCTTGTAGAACAAGATTTTTTCCTACAACTACCGAAAAAAATAGATTCTCTCGTATTCATTGCTTATGTTCGTCCTCAATCCTTATTCACTTTCCATTCTTTTGTCTTTATACAATCAAAATTTATGGCATTGATTGCTTTTATTCCCAAAAAAGTTATGTATAATTATAATTTTGTTTAATAAATAATGTACAAGGTATCTAACATCAAAGTGGAACTATAAGCATAATATGTTAAAGACACATTGATACTAAAAAATAATACACATATTTAACTCTTTATTTAGAAACATTTCACTTATTTTCTGTAAATGCTTACCGTTAATACGTTTTTCAGATTTTAAATTTGTAATTTGTAATAAGGAATTGCACTTCCTCATTTTAAAATAATTAGATAATTTGTCTTTTAAACGGAGATCAAAGTCATATATATAATTTATTTTCTTAGGAATGTTTTCATATATTTAATTGCTTTACGCGGCATCGAAATCTATACGCAAAAGTTATTTTTATTATAGCGAATATAGAAAATTTGTACTGAACTTTCGCATACGTGTATTTTGAATTGAATACATTTTTAGAAAAGCACATCAAAGTCGAAGCGTTCAGGAGAGAAGAAGTGTTTCAATTCCACATTAACTGGTGACAGAAGCTATTCCCAATTACACTTGACAATGATAATTATGTATTGAATTGAAGCTTTTACAAAATAACGCATGGCGACAAATATTTTAATCTTTTCATAATTTTAGGTCTGGCTTTATTGTTATAGTAACATCTAATTTACTGTACGATTTTTAAATCGCATATTTTAGAAGTTTATTTCATACACATAGTTTTTTTATTTTATATTTCTTTACTCGTAATCGCAAAATACTATATTTCAGGGAAGCATGAGAGACGAATACTTCATGACCCTGTAGAAAAGTATTTTATACTCTTAAATCATTCAAAAATATCGTATGTAGAAATAATATTTCTTTTGTTTCAATTAAATTTGTAATCTTTGCTCTTTTGAAAAATTTAAGATTCTTTTTGATAAAAATATTATGATTGTTTTAGAACATT
The DNA here is from genome assembly GCA_900474335.1 of Ormyrus nitidulus. Classification (NCBI taxonomy): domain Eukaryota; kingdom Metazoa; phylum Arthropoda; class Insecta; order Hymenoptera; family Ormyridae; genus Ormyrus; species Ormyrus nitidulus. Next base: position 8,062 of record UCOL01002273.1, read on the forward strand.
TGTTGATTATGAAATTGAATTTGACAATGGTTTCAATTTGAATCTTTCATTCAAAAAGATCATATCTAACTCCCTGATTTTTAACGCGATTGAAAACATTAATGTAAAGTTTTTTAATTTTTAGAATTTCTTAATTAAATACTCGCCAATAATTTAAAATAAGTTCCTACATTTTTATTGTTGTTAAAAACGTTATAATATTAATTTAAAAAATTATGTTTAATGAAGAAATTGTACGCAGTCAGGAAACCAAAAAAGTGCAATTTGTCATCATTTTTTTTTAATTGAAAAATTTCTATTTGATAATAATTTTTTTGGAAATATACTACTATTAAAGTATATTTTACAACTTTTGAAGTAAAAATGTCAATTTTTAAGGAAATGGTAACCAATTTTCGTAAATAATTCTCAGAAAAGCTGCTTTCGAAGCAGGGGAGCAACATAACTCGAAGCCTAATCATTTGAAATAAAATATCAAAAAGTAGATTTTTCAAAATACTGATTTTGATTTTCCAACCTTACCAATTGTACATAGCCCCTTAAACAATTTTGAAACTATTTTTAATACAATTAATTGCCAACCAACTTTCAAATTATCGTTTTCAATCGAATTTTCAGTAAGAGCTAGCAAGAAAAAAATTTGAAATAAACAATCCGCTACCTGACTTATATCTCGTAAATATATATATATATATATATATACGCTCTGTTTTAATCCTAATACTATGCAAATCCTTGCTTCGAGTCTTGCACAATATACAATATGATTATCACAGTGACAGACCATTGCTGTGTACGCTATGTAAAAAGAATTGTTGTACTTCGAATTCATAATGCGCGGGTAAGTGGAGAGAACGCTTTTAGCCGAGCTTGTCTTGGAGGACGATGGACCTCCACTTCCAATACCAGCTCATCTCGAGCTGATTGAAGCCGGTGCTGAACAGGGATATGCCGACGAACAAGAGGGCGTGTGCGAGGGTCCACAATTGGAATATCGGGGATACTACGAGCATTATCAGCATTGTACCTGCAAGACATTTTTTTTTTTTTTCATTCGAATATCTCAAGTGATGTCGCTTATTCGAGGTGAAGACGAACTATTTTTTATCTATATAGAGTGAAACTTTTATCGAAAGCGTTAATTGTCTCACCCGACAGTATAGTCCAGAAGACGAAGGCTATCCTAAGGGGAGTGCGACTAGAGGTGGGCCAGGGCTCGCTGGAGAAGGACTTTTTCTCGTAGAATTGCTCGAGCGCGCGCTCCTTCTGCCTCCACCTGTCCTCCAGCCAACCTCTCAACCCAGGCTCGTCCTTCGGTATCTCCGAGTGGACTATCCTTTTCACGTGGAAGTGCACCTCGTCCGGCATCTTGCCGTTCAACAAGTCCAGCTCCGACTGGCAGTAAGAAATACATTTTCAAGTTAGCTTCCAGCAGTCAAACAATGTCGTTGAGAAAAGCTAAAGGTATAATAAGAACCTGCGGCACGAAATCCGGGTAGCCGATGGTGAGGTCGTAGACGGCGTCGAGGTAATCGGCCTGCTGCAGGTGCCTGACCAGGTAGCTGAACCCGGTGGTCTTCGGGTGGAGGGTGTACCGGTACTCGGGCAGCCCGTGACTCTTGGCGTACCTGTCCGACCTCTGCTTGCTGCTGGCCGTGAGATCGGTGCCCTCGGGGAAGATGAGCAGCTGGCTGCGACGATCCAGCGACACCAGGTAATCCAGCGAGCGCGACAGTCGGCCCTGATCTTCCTCCCAGCGGCGCGTTATGTACAGGAAGCCGTTCATCTGCATTATCCAGCCTGCGAAAGAGAGATGGAGCGGACGCGGCTGTGATTTTTTTTTTACTTAAAGCTGGTAGAGGACGGCTAATAAGCTTGCGATCTAGTTCTTTCGTTTTAAATTCTTCGGTAATTTTGAAGGTTTTTCCATGCAAATTGATATTTAAATTCGAAGCAAATCTTTGACGTAAATTGGAAAGTAGGCGTAGGTGGTTAATGAGATTCTCACGCATAATCGTCTGTAAGATTGTGAGATCTATACGAAATTTACTCAAAATGAGCTTGCTATCTACTAATTAAGCTTTTTTATTAAAACAAAAAAAAACATTTATATTGTAAATTTTTCCGTAAAATATTTGTAGCACTTCTAACTTTGAAAAATATAGCCGGAAAGTTTGATCAAAAGGGAAAATTACCTGGTCCAGGAATATGCCTGATCGGGTCTTTGAGTATGAACTTGAGCTTGTGATTGGCAACGTTTGGCATGCAGGCCTGGTACATCGCCCCCCACAAAAAGTTCCAGTCGACCCTCGTCCGATGGTTCATCACCAGAATCGCCGAGTCATTGGGAAAGATGTGATCCCCCGACACCACGACTTTTACCCCGAAAATTTCCATGAGTACCTGCGGAAAATGTTAAAACAGTGCGTAAATAGGAGACTCGCGGGAATATCTATAACGAATGTTTATGCGATTGGAAATTATAAATGTGTGCATCAACATTTTTTTGCGAGTAAAGAAACATTTAATCTGCCCTTTTTATTTTTTCTAAAGGAAGGATTTAATTTTTGAAGGAGTAGCTTTACATTGTCTCTTCAAAGAAAAGAACTAACTTTATTTAAAAAATTTTGCATACGCTATTATTTACGTCAAAAGGCTACATGCAGCTATCCAATTATATGAAGTGTACACAAAACTACATCATTATCTTTTACGGTTCAGAGTAGATGACGAAAATTATGCACAAAAGAGTAACCTTTTATCAAATTGTTCAAGGGTCTTAAATCATTAAAAATTATTACGATTAAAATGCATCCCCATTTATCGCGAGATAGACAAAAAGAAAAAAAAATCTTTGAATAAACGTTAAACCTTGGAAGCCCCGATAGTATAAATCGAGTTCCGAGCTTCCCTCCCAACTATAAACGCCCCAAGCCGATGAAATTCATCGGAATAATTGATAGGGCCAACTTGGCCTCGGCGGAACTCACAGTGGGATACATCTCCCAGCAGGAGAAGAGCAGCTCGCCGCATTTGCGAAAGGTCGGCGGGCTGATCAGCAGGAGCGGCAGCAGCGGACAGGCGATGAACAGGAATCCCGAGAGTATGCTGCCGTACCACATGGCGCAGTACAGCACCCCGCGCAGCGTTCTGTGCATTGCGGCTCTTCCTCTGGCGAGAGAGCACTCCTTCACTGCCGATTGTAATTTATTCAGGCGATAGCCGCCTTTGTTAGTTGCCTCGTGCGTATATGTACCGGGGTATATAGGTTTCGGGAGTGAAAGCTTTCTATTGTGGGTAAGATAAACAAGTCGACTTTGTTGGCGCGCTTGAGAAAACTCCGCTCCGAGATGCAGATTTTTTATTTTACTTTTTTCCTTCTATTCAAAGAGCTTTTACGGTATTTTAATATTTACTTTGCTACTTTAATCGTATATAAAGTGCAGTTAAAATCCTGGTTTTTAGAAGTTTAATTTTTTTTTTTTAAATAGAGGACAGTTTTATATAACTTTCAATGTTAAAGATTTCAAAAGCACCTAAAACTTTTATATAACGGTTTTATACGATAAAATAAATTAAAAGGAGTGCGTTTGTTATGTAACGATCGTTGCGATAAATTCTAATAAAACTGTAATACAATTTTTTAAATAGAATTTTTTATTTTAAATTTAAAATCCGGTCATTCGAACGTTTCAAACTTTAAAACTGTAGAAATTGCATTAAATAAAGTTTAATGTAGAAGCACACGAAGACACCGTCTAAACAATCTACTATTTACCTTCTTAATAGTCTTGCAGAAATAAATAAAATCAAGACACTCCTAAAAAGAAATCAAGAAAACATTCTACTACTAGAATTCACAGCCTCCCCCCGCGTCACACGATCCTTCCAGCGATCAACTCGCGTCCTCGCATTCCGCGAGCCCGCCAGAAACGAGCAGCAATCGCCTTCGAAAGCGCCGAAAACCACAACAAAAAGGCTCCTCCGCCTCAAAAATCAATAAAGCCTATTCTCACAACAAAAGCACGCGCACCGCGAGAGGGAGGGAGAGAGAACGGCCCACTGACCGCCACTCGGGGATCCGCACGCGGCACTACGGGGCAGAGCGAACAAAACTGCATAGATAAATATCGTACCGCATTTAAGAGCCTCCGTCCGTGGACTGTGACATCGTCCCGGCCGCTTCTCCACTGGCTTCCCTGTGACATTACGCCAGGGGCTTCTTACTCTTTCTCTCTTGTGGACACTCGCGGGGAGAGAGCGCGCGCGTGACCCGCGTGCGCGCGTCAGCGCTCTCGCCAAGGCTCGGGATGCTGCGAGAGGGCTGCTGGCTCCGCTCCGCTCTATATCGGTCCACTATTGATCGGAGAGCTGACGCCCTTTGGCGAGAGTCGACGAGGGAGGCTGGATGCTGATGCTGCCTGTACTCGCGGCATTTCTTGCCTGCTGCTTGCTTTGCATCGTTATTTGCTTATTATTTTGGGCTTTGCTTTTTGGAGAACTGATTTTTTTTTAACGCAGCATGGATTATTATTTATTTGAGGGTTGATCAAATCGAGACTTGGCTGATTGATGCGTGAAATTTATATATTGTGTGCAAAAAATTAGGACTAAAATTAGTTTGTTATTTTCTTTTATATTTTTCTATATAAGATTGTCGTTATATGCACTGAAGCAAAGAAATGACGTTGAAAAATATCGACTCGGCAGCGGCGGTTTTATACATGAATGAGTATAGTAAGATGTGTAAGGCTTGTTAGAAAAAATCCTATTAAGTAACAGCTGAAAGCTCTCTAATGTAATCGCAGAAAAATATATACTTCACAGAAAAAAAGCAAAAATAACTGGAAAAGTAGTAGCTGTACAAGATGCACGTTAAATAATGAAAGAATATATTATAAAAGAAATATTTTATAATAAATTAATTATTCTTAATTAAAAAGAACGAAATGTTAATGTCAATAAAAAAGTAAATCTATCTTTCGCTCATTTAAAAAAAAAAACAGTTATTGATTTCTCGAAATGGAAATTCAAATCCAAGATATCTTATGAAGTAAATAAACGCTCATTTACAGTATTTTCACAGAGAACACTCAATGCTCGTGAGTAAAATTAAATCGATATCGGAGTAATGCAAGCTCGCGAATCAATTTTTCTTCTACAGATAGTTACAATTCCTTTTCTCATAAAAAGTTAAAAAACCTTTTCCTGAGACTTTTCTCATTCTAAAGACTGACACTACCTAAGTCGAGGTTGTGCTTGGGCACTAATCAGTGTAGACACAGACTTATCTCTCTTAGTCTCTCTATTTTAAATCGATATGTGTTAACTTGAATCAATTTTTCTTTTTACGAAATATATTTTAAAGTGCCACGTTATCATAAATATAGAATTAAAAATACTGATTCAATTCAAAATTTATAAAAAAGTGTTTATACAGTAATATATGTGCTTCAAGATTGAAAAGGTCTATACTAAATAAAAATAATATTATAAAATTGTTTAATTAAGATTTATTGTAATATATTTATATTTATATTATATATTAGACCTCATTTTACTCAATAAATTTTATTTATTTGCATAAATACATGTACAATTTTTAAAATATTAATTTATATTCAAAAATTGTATTATAAAAGTGTTCTATTTTAATTAATCTTCAAATTCCATTAATTCGTGAAATATAAACGAAGAATTTATTTTCTTAACTAACTTTCGTTAAAAAATAATATTCACAAAGAAGTTTTACGATTACTACTCTTTATTTAGAAAAAAAAATTCCTTTCATAAGATAAAAAGTTGAAGTAAAAAATTTAATAAAGTAAAATTAATTCAAAATTAAATATGTTAATGGTTAAATAAATAAATATTTATTTATTATAAGATGATCTTTTTATTTCAACATCTATAGTCAGTCATACGACAAAACTCGTCGCTATAAAAACGCTTTTTATCGCTTACAACGCTGAATTTGAAGCTTTTAAACGAAGTCCTTAGATAGTATGCTTTCTTTGGATTTGTGTATACAAACATTTAATGTATATAAGATTTTACAATTTCATGTTCTTTCTAGATTATTAACAAGATATATTGAAAAATTGTTTTATTAAAAAGTATGCTTATAGCTAAGAAAATCGTTAAGCAACAAAAAAGTAAAATTTCCAGCACCATTTAACTTCGCAGATACCCTCCCTCTTCCCTTGAACCGTGCGTAACAAAATATTGTTTAAAACCTTCCCTTATTTTGAAATAAATCGTTCATTGTCAAATATATATATATAAATTTTTCAGTCAAAATAAAAGTAAAATGTATATTGTTAAAATTCAGAACGTTCAATAATATGTTAAATTTTTGATAAAAAATTGCTTTGATTATGACAAAAACTGAAGTAACGTTTAATTTACTCAAACACATACATATAAATAAATATCTTTGACTCTTTCAAAATTTGTTTGATAATTAACTTAAATTGATTGCATTGACACACATAAATATAACTATCGAATCTTGCGTTTTACACAATCAAATATCACGTATTTTCAAATTATGGAATGAACGGAAACGCGGTGATTATAATAGTTATGTACAATAATCTGAATATTTGTCTAAAAGTTTTTTTGCTTCTCTTTGAATTTCTAATTCTTCGTCGCTGCCTATTTCGGTTTCGTGAAGTTGGCTTAACCACGTAACCCCTTCTTGATACCTGCCTACAGCAATATAACTTTTAGCTAAAAACAGTCTATTTTCATGAAGGGGTTTTTCTGATAATTTTTCTGCTGTTTCAAAATGCGGAATAGCATCTTGGTAGGTTGCATTTGGTACCTCTGCATATATCGTAGATGCAACCTATGAAATACATAAGCAAATTGCATTAAATCTCTTCAACTCTTGTTTAAATGTTTTAAAAAATAATAAATTTATTAATGCTTACCTTTCTTTCTATCCAGCTTAATTCAGATACTTCATATTTAAATCTTCCCATAAGATGATGAAGAAAACTATCATGTGGGGTTATTTCCAAAGCTTTTTCTACATACTCTTTAAAAAGATAACCATTTTCAATTTTGCCTTTTGTGGGCAAAAATTTACTCTTTGATCCAACAAGTATAGCATACCACTTGTATAAATTACCATGTCTTATGTTCAAAACTCTTTCACACACATCGCAACCTAAAATACAGTTTATAAATGAATATTCTAAATTTAACGATTAATATTTTTTTACTCTAAATATTTTTTTAAAATTATTACCTTCAAAAATTAATTCCTTAGCCTTCTCAGGGTTACTGTTGTTGACTTGAACAAAGCAATTGTAACAAGCTCTTGCAAACCTCCATATAAGCTCAACATTGTTTGGATACTCTCTTAATAAATCTTTCAATTCATTGTAAATTGATGAATGCAAAGATTTATCTTCATTTTTCTTATCAATTTCCAAGAGTTCTGGAATCTCGCTTACAAATTCTCCGTCCGTCCTAGAGTACTAAACATATAATCTCTGTCGTTTTAGAAATTTTGTTCGTATATCTCTCTGAAATTACTTGAATTGCTACAAGGACTTACTACAAAATGCAAGCCATAAAATAAATATTCAGGTTTTTTTATTTTTAAAACTTAATATTTTGTGCAACAAATTTATAATACTAATGTAAAGTGAGTGGATGCATTACATTAACTTTAACTTCAAAAAAGAAGGAATTTTAAGCTACACACAAAGCAATTCAAAATCCAGCAGAGGGTACAAACAAATACTATAGTAATATAAGTTTAGAAACTTACCCATTTTCATTTACGCTAAGTTCATCGTCTGAACAATCAAAAAATTCATCATCTCCAATTTCTGTACCTGCTGTTGAAAAAGTGTCTATATCAACTTCCTCAGTTCCTGTGTAGGTATTTTCATTAGAATGATTTTGCCTTTTTAATCTCCTTTTCCTGTTTTTCAGAAAATTTGCCTGCTGAGCTCTATAATAAAAAAGTACAAAGCATTTCTATAATTAAATATTAATGAAATAATGGAATAGTTTCTTGAATTATGTATCTAAAATTTAATTTTGAAAAAAAGAAAAAGTACATTTTTAAGTTAATCATTTATTGATAATGTCAAAAGTAATAAAATATATAATCTGTATATATAATTGATAGAAATTTGTGTGAATGTTAAATTTGCACACTAATCTTTTTTAAAGCACTTCTTTGATTGCATATAGAGAAATCTCCATTATGCTAATGAATCTATGATTACTTTTTAGATAGTCAAAAACAAGTCTTTCTGTATGAATCTCTTCAATGCACTTGTATTAAGAATCATTAAGAATTCAAAATAATAAAAAACTCAGCAATTCGTATAATTTATGTTCTTGTTATATAACAATGGTACCTTAATTCTTCTAACTCTGCTTGAAGTTCAGCAACTTTGCGATTTACAGTGTCTAAATTGCTGTTCATGTATTGCTGTTGCTGTTTTTCTAATACTTTATTATAAATAAAGACCGTTGCTACGCTGATTACCCCAATAGTTGCACCAACAGCCGCAGCAATCAGATTTGAATTTTGTAAAGTACTCATTGTGCTGTAAAAAAAAACCATGCTTCATAAATAATCAGTGAGAACTGAAGCAAAAAGAATAAATATTTGATGTTTCAAACAAGTACACTTTGTATCTTTTTTGATAAGATTAAAAATTAATAATTCAAAGTTTTTTTTTAATTGAAGAGTCATTTATATTTGATTATATGTAAAATTAAATCAAAATTATGAAACAAAAAGTAGAAAACTGTCAATTTATGAAATGTGATGAGTAATGCAAAAAATGAATGATCAATGAACCACTTTAACAATACTTTTGAACATTTGAGCTACTCAATTAAAACACTTAAAGACTAAGATAACATTTACCTTATAAAATAGGTGTGTACTTGTCAATTTAAATTCCTATCCTTTGAACCTCTTAGCGACGAAATTCGGGGCGATCAAATCATAAACATGTAAAGGTACGTGTAGCGGTAAATAATATAAGGAAATTCATTTCATTATACACTCAAACAAAAATAAAAAAATAAAATGAAAACACGCATTCGCAAAAGTTATTTGGCCCGAAATTCGGGCATATTTTTGTTGCTGCCGCAAGACGACTCGCCGACACCGTCGCGCATCGATGCGTGTATATTTTATATATATATGATCAATTATTATCTCTCCGAATTTGGCTGAGAGCGAGGGAGCCGAGGATTGATAATATCGTAGAAATCATTCGTTCTACAGCGGCCGGTCTTCTAATTTTCGCAGAATAGTGATATAGGTATAGTATCGACCAAAGGCTCGCTGCACACGTGGGGGGTTGCCTTGCAAAAAACCGTCACCGAACTCTCCTTTTCGGCATTTTTTTACGAGATTGCCTCTTTTTGCCTTTGGCTTACTTACTGCTCGACCCCGTTTTCAGTACTTGTACACGCACGCACAAACTCTTTTCAATTACACATACGAAAATTCTGACAGTCATCAAACGATTCGTCGATGCCAACTGACCGACACTGCAACACTGTCGTGCGTATCTATATGAGTGTGCAAAAATCTCAAATCGTATGCGCAGTGCAGCAACGACAACGAGCGATCGGGTAATTTCGTTGCTGGCGATGATGCAGGTATTTTGGCTGGTTAACCAATGTTTACAGTGAACTTGACTTTCAATGAAGCTATAAGTATGCGTACCTAAGCAGACGTACTAGTATTCGTATTATTACATACGTATAAATTGTTTTGATTACATGTTAGATAACATTCCACGATCGAAATTTCTGTTAAATATTTAAGTAAGACCAAAATACAGATTTTAGATAGACTGTAGAGTAGATTGTAGACTAAAGGAAAAAAAATGAAGACAGCATATGTGATTGCTCCAAGTTTATAACATTATCTTAATTGTTTTTGTTATATCTTGCGGAAAATGTTTATTTAACTGTGATAATTGTTTGATAGTTGATTTAATTATAACAAAGAACCATAGTGAAACGATTTAATTTATAACTATTAACTATTTATAATACAGATTGATTTTAAACCTTTATTTTTATTTTTTTAGTGCACGTGATGTTATTGCAGAATTCTATATCCACATATGCTAATAAAATTGAAAGAAATAATGCACATCATAAAGGAAATTATTAAACTGGTATTGAAGAAAGGCAAAGTTTAATTCAACTATATTATTAATCATTTTTATTATTTTAGTTTTAACTGCTTTGAAAATTTGGTGAAAACTTTAATATCTTGTCTTTAATCTTGTTCTTTAATATGTATTTTGGCATCAGATGGAATCTATGCGACAATGCGGCATCAAAAAAGCCTATAGCACAGGTGACCACGGCACTGAGTCACAAATTCATTTTGATTTTGCCGCCCACGGCGACTCGTGCGCGGCAGTCGGCACGAGCGCGAGCCGCGAGCCGCGAGGTCACGTGGTTTCCGGTGTTCTAGCGGTTATTGGTAGATCTGGTTCTGGCTCGCTCTTCCGGCTGTGTCCGTGTCACCGTATAGTCGCGTGCTTGTTCTCTCTTCGGAGCTAAGGCCGTATCGGCGACTTGCACGATTTTATAAATCCATCGAGCAGTAATTATTACAAAATAATAAACCTAAAATGGCAACGAAGGCTGAACTCGCTTGCATTTACGCCGCACTCATCTTGGCTGACGACGATGTCGCCGTCACCGTGAGTATCTTTAACACGTATTCTCTTCTATAGAACTTTCTTTCGTGTCTGATCTTATTTTAAATATTTTTCACTGAGTTAGTTCTTTTTTTATATTTCTACTATTACTCAATATTTCGTAATTTTTTTATGAGCTAAACTTCATTTTGCAGTCCATTGGAAGTTTTTGAAGGTTATGTTTACACGTTGCGCTCACTTAAACTTTTTTAAAAACAAAACAATGATATTTAAATTTTGATTGTTATAATAATGTTATTTTTTTTTTATTTCGCAGAATGCTTAATTGTTAAAAAAATTGCTTATTTACATCTACAATTTGTTGCGCGTGTTTTTGTCACGTGTATGAGCACTTAATTTAATTTCTTCTCAATTTATTTTATTTGAAAAATATTAAAAATAATAATAAATAATTGATTCAAAAAAATTAATTGCAGGGTGAGAAAATTCAGACCATCCTCAAGGCAGCAGCTGTAGAGGTTGAGCCCTACTGGCCTGGTCTCTTTGCCAAGGCTTTGGAAGGCATCAACGTTAAGGACCTTATCACCAAGCTTGGCTCTGGTGTCGGCGCTGCTCCCGCTGCTGGTGCTGGTAAGAATTTCACTGATACAACTCCTTGTTCTAATCAAAATTGATTCATGGAGGGCACAAGAAATTTGAATTTATGCATTTTATTGTCCTCATTTTCATCCACCAGACTAGTGTTGTATCTTACTAGATTGGTCAGCAGTCGAGGAAAAAGTAAAATAATGAGAAACCTGTAAAGTTAAACAATTTTGTTCAAGCTGAGGTTTTTCTTTATTACACATACATACATAAATTTTATTTCTCCAGTTAAATATTCCAAATTATACAAACAGTAATTCTTAAAGCTTATAATTTGTGCTATTTCTACTGACATTTTTGGTTAAATTAATTTTTACTAAAATTTTATTTTCTTATAGCACCAGCCGCTGCTGCAGCAGCTGCTGATGCTCCTGCTGCCAAGGAGGAGAAGAAGAAGGAAGAACCTGAGGAGGAATCTGATGACGACATGGGCTTCGGTAAGATCCAACTTCCTTTTTTTATTTCAATTTTCATAATAATATAGCATCCAATGATTATTCAAGCATGTATTAGCTACTGAAATAAGTGTTGAAATTTTAAATCTAAATGAGACTTTATAAAAATACATTTTATAACTGTGCAAACGCAAACTAGTTTATTAATAAAATTCATTTCTTTTTCTGTTTCAGGTCTGTTTGACTAAATCAGTACTCAAGGGTCCTTTTTTTACTGTACAGTTCTATTGTACATTAAAATAAAATAAAAAAAACTGAAAAAACTTCTTTGACTACTAATTCTAATATTCCTTTGAATATCAACAAAATAATCATTGACACCCACAATGATTGTTACTAATATGTAATATTACGTGGTTTGTAACTAAATTTTAGTGAGTATATATTTTTTTTAAACTTTAAGAATATTAGAGAATCACGGATTTTCAATAAGAATAAAAATTTATTATATAAAATGAAAAGATAAAAACAATTATTACAAATACAATTTTTGGTGTAATAAAATAATAAACATACGATTTCTTTATAGTAACTTAAAAAGATTGGTAAATTCTTTTACTGCGTTTCTGATTCGTAACATTATATTTCTGATTCGAAGGAACTGAAAATATATTCTTCTAATTTGGAATTTGGAATTATATTAATTCTATTGCAAAATTCAAGCGATAAAAAATAGCTTAAACGTACAACAAACGGCTAAGTACTTGCAATTTTCTATAGGCAATTAACATTTCTTTTGACGAAATATTTTGTACAAGGGAATAAAAAAGGTGTAAAATTTTTTTAAACTATATTTCCCCTGTATTCAAAATAAATAATTGAGATGAGAAGTGAAAAGATTTTTCATTCTAATTTTATTCAGGATGATTGAAATGAAAAAAATTGATTGATTTGATATTATATTTAGCTCAAAATGAATCATCAATTCACTCAATTTTAAACGGAATGTCAAAGTAAATATTTTTTATCTATCAAACGTACTTTATTATTTGATTTATTGTTAGATGTTATAAAAATATAATTGACTTCACTGTTTCACCAGAAATAGTCGGACATAATAATTGTTAATTAATCATTGTGCTAGAAGACTTTTAGATGAAAACAAAACTAAATTAATAAAGTAATTTTTTTTAAAGTAGATAGCCCAAAAAATTGTAATAATAATTAGAAATTATAATCTATAGCTTCAAGTAGATTTTATTTTGTAAAAATATTAAATTCATTAGTCTTCACTTATATCTTTTACCGTTTGGAATTTTCATATGGTATGACTTTCAATTTTGAATTCGCAATATCGAAATGTATGATATTGGATTCACAATAGAAAGTTAAAAAGCAAAAAATGAAGCAAAAGTCTTAAAAAAGATATTTGACGAAATGAACAATAATTTATTGACGCATAAATTGTGTTACAATTGCAATAAAACAAAAATTAAATCAAATGTGAAATAAAATATTAAAATTTATTTTTTTTTTTTGTTTATTTTAATATTCTAGATTTTTGAATTGTAAAATGTATCGTTTAAATTAGTATCAGAGGCAAAAGCACTTGAATTAATAAAGTGCTATCATAACAGAAAACAAAAGCTAAAAATAGGTAAAAACGAAAGTGAACTCGAAACAATAAACAATAAAAGGATCGAGGTATGTATATTTTTTATTAAAATTTCTTAATATCGATTTCCTGATACAAATTCTTAATAAGATTTAATAATTACTATTTTTTTTTAATTAAAACAATTAATAATAATATAAATATTTAAATTTACAAATTAAAAAAGATTCATGTTTTCTTTCAAACTTTACAAGACTAATAATTAAAGACTTTACAAGAATGTAAATAATTTATGAAAATTAATTTGTAAATTTCTATACTGCTTCATAAAATGAAAAATTTTTTCTTATTAATATAATTTTTATAACAATGTTCATTAGACAATGGCAAATATATCAGATTTAAATTAAACCAGAAATTGAATATATGTTTTATTTGATTTACCATCACGGCTAAATCAAAGTCCACCCTTTCTATTCTGCGCGTTTACTTGAATTCTAGCAGATGTCGCTAGACACTGATTTTGAGACTACGATTTTATAGCAAGAACTATGTCACTATTATAAGCATTTTTAATATCAGAAAGAAGATCTCACTGGATCTATTGGGATCAAAAGTGCAATTATGTAACTTTATATCAAGGAATTTAAAACCGATTTTTTAATCTCAAATAGAAAAAGAAAATGTTCGAAAAGCTTTCTTTGATCTAATACTGATAATTATACCGAAGTTTATATACTAAATTTACGTTGGCTTTAAAACGAAGATTTGAAAAAACGCCTCTAATGCAAATGGACGCATTGATGGAATTTTGGAGAGACCTCTTTTCCACTCCTAATTTTCTGCTGATGGACTTTACTAAAAGGGGCAACCCTTCCTCTCTATTTGAGCATGGCGCTTTTGAATTCCCAGCACCACCCTCATCTTTTCCCAAAGTAACGCAGTATGAATTAGGAGCTTCGTGTGTTTTGGAACCATCAACTACTTACTTGCCTAGGCTTACTTTTTGAAAATTAATAACAACATTTTTTTCATAGCTAGTAAATATTCTGATGTCAATCAGAAAGTAGGAATATTTATTCAATGTTTACTCATCATTAAATAAATAGAAAGTTACAAAATTTTCAATTTTGAAGTACATCCGATACATAATACATAGAATATACAGTTTTTTTATTTATGAAATTACAAACTATTCATTTTTTTGGATAATATTATCGATGTTTCTATCTTTTTGAATCTAGAAGATTCTTAAAAGATCTTTATTTAAGAATTTAAAATTCATTTTCTTTAATGCTTATTCAATGACCGTGAAGTGTGCATTAGTTTACATCAGTTTTCTTTTCTTTACAAATAAGTCATCATCCTGTTTTAAGAAAATCTAAGCGTTAAAAAACAATGAATGAACAAGAACGAGACTTATTAAGCTAAATAAAAGAAGCTTGCAATGATACCATGTATAAAAGGGATAAATAAACAAGCAAAACCTTATAATAATAAACGTTTATTGAAAAACACATTATCGTCACATTGCATACATCATCAAAAACTGCTTTACTCTCACCGACGTACGGTTCGTTACACTTCGTTACATATCATCCCGCAAGAAAGCGAGTGCAGTCGACGCCCTCCTCCGCTACTCTTATACCGGACAAACATCTCTCTCCTCTTATACGAATCTCGATTAAAAATCTTAAAAATCATCTACGCACTAGGATAAAAATATATCATAAGATATAATATATATATATAACATAGAATAAATCTTATATAAAAGCCGGATGCTTGGCTTTCTGAGCTAGCTTATACGTATTAGTTATCCTCGTTTATATCACTACGAACTCGGGGGTTCCAACACGAAGACAGCCGTCTCGCTCTCCGACCGTCTCGAATCCCAGTCGCGGCCTGCTCCTCCGGATCGATAATCAATTAAACATGGGTCGGTGTCAAAGAACGAGACGAGCGCGCGCCGCGAACTCCCCGCGAGCAGGTCCGGTTTTACAGCGCAGTCCGCGGAGAGTCGGCAGCGCGGAAATACGGCGCGCACTTTGGGTGGGGGGGAGGGGGGTCGTTAGGCCTGGAGGGTGTCGACCTGGCTCTTGGGGATCTCGTTGTCGAACTCCTCGACGGTCTCGACGCTGCGGCTGCCGGGCGTCGTGAGCTCCTCGCGGTTCTCGTTGCTCTCCTCGGCGGGCTTGGCGGTGGGCTGCGCGCTCTCCTCGTCGCCGTTGTCGCCGTCGGCCGCCGCCGCGTCGGCCGTCTCGTTCAGGGGCTTCACGTCGATCACGCGGATGCGGAAGATCGTCGCGCCGTTCTCGTCGTCGTCCTGGTAGGTCGTCTCGTTGATGGTCACTGCGTGGTCACCGATGATCTGAAAGTTTTTTTTTTTTTTATTATTGGTTGTCAAGATTTAATGCTGGAGTTGCTCTTTTTAGAGGGAAGTTCAGCGTTAGACTAGATAAATATTATTTCCTTATACGTTTTAGAAAATGTTTAAATCCCATTTTTTAAAATTTGGATTGCTTAAAATAAATAGACGCTTCAAAGGATTGTGAAAACTTTAATGTGGACGGCTATCGACAAAATTTAAAGAGAGGACAATTGCATTGGTTTGAAAGAAATGACGATTTAGCAGGATTTGGAAGCTCGATATTCGATATTTATTTATATAAGGTGCATTAATAAAAGTAGAGTTGATACTGCTTTAAAAGATATGGAGCGGCTTTTCAAAAGTTCTCCGCAGTTTTTTTTACACGAAGCAAATATTGACTTTGTGTTATGTTCCGTATTTTTCTGGCGCGTATATATAGTAAAAATAAATAATATCAAAAATTTTACCTGTCTCGGTAAAGAAAATTAATGAAAAAAAAAAATTTTTTTTACTTTTCATGCAAAATTTCCAGAGAAATTTATTTAATTGAAAAAGCTGCAATAAATGTATTTTTTTTTTATCGAAAATTCATTTTAATCACTTCACTAATATTGTCCGTGCCGTGTAAATAAACAATTTTGTATTTTTAACAAAAATATCACATTACGCAACGAAACAAACCCAAACTGCCCTCGTACTGCAATCGAACACTATATTGTTTTTCAGTACACTCGCTTTCTAAAACTTTGAAAAATCTTGAAAATAAAAAAAAACGTATCCGGTGTACGTATATATCCCGACAGCAAATTAGTCCGTCTCAACAAATAAAGCGCTCGCTCTCGCGAAAAAGCGAAAAAGAAGGACGGGGGTTGACTGTACTATTTAGAAGCGAGGTGTACGGGGCGGCGATACGCCGCGGGTTTCAGAGAGAGAGAGTTGAGCGGGGTTTCGCCGTGTATTTACCTTAGTCGTCGACGTGGTGTTTGCGCCCTCGGGGATTTTCTGCCACGGTGTAAGTCCGCCGAGCTGCTCGCCCAGAGCCTGCGCCATGTGCTGTCTGAATCTGTTCATCGTTTCTGCAAAATAAACGGAATTCTCTCGTTAATTTCGAGAAATTCTTTCTCCCCCGAGCCGCTGAGCTTTATATATATATATGTATGTAGGAGGTGTGTTTTTCTTTGAATTAAACTAAAGGCTAAATCTTGGGGATTTCGATTTGCAGCGGGGCTGGGCTTCGCGCTTATTTAACTTTTGCACTTTTCATTATTTTCGAAAAACTCCAGTATATTTACACAGCAGCTACTTAGAGCTTACACCGCCGCGTGTTATTCTTCAACCTTCCCCGTCCGACCGTCTAAAAAGGATACGCGCGAGAGATCGACGAAAAAAAAAGAGAAGAAAAATGAAAAAACAAAGTTGCAAAAATATATCGCGCAAAAAGGGCGCGCCGCCGTCGCCTCCTCTCCTCGTCGTCGCGCGGTGGGCGAAGAAGCAAAAAAGCCAAGGGAGAGAGAGATACCCGCGCCGGCAGACAGAAAAAGATGAAAAGCGACGAAATAAACGGCGGGAGCGGTATAACGGCGCACTCGGGGAAGGACTACTGGCTCCGCGGTGAGAAAGGGTTGGAAGGGTGCATGAAAGCGGCATAATTGATTGGATTCGGCCTGTAATAGCTCGTTAAACGGGGGAGTGGAATCGACGGACTCTCTCTCCGGCCAGATGGACAGAAAAGAGGAGAGAGGGCGAAATTCGCAGGAGCGAGTACAGTATCTTCCGAGCGATTCTCTTTTTCGTTCTGCGGCAAAGGGCGGCGGCGGCGGCTGCTATCGTCGCTGCCTGCCTAAGCAAATTTTTCGGCGGGGGCCGCATTGAGTGCTGGCGGGGAAATTCCGTTTGACCGCTCGTCAAATAAATGCTGGATCGCTTCGCGTTTCGATGGAGTAGGAGGTCGATTTTATTTTTTACTTTTTTTAATTTTTTTTTTGGGGGTTCGAGCTTCGCCTGTTTTGCTCGGAAAATCGATGGATCATTATTGCCGCGCCGCGCGTTAAAAAATGTCAAAGTTCGCGGTGACTGCGGCGTATTCTAGACTTTCTATTTTTACTCGATGTGTAGGATGGTATGCTGTAGCATAAATATATCAGCGATGACAGTTTCCGAAGCCGATATTTTCTTGCACTTTTGCGTAGATTTTAGAATTTCTGAGAAAGGTTGCAGTCAAGCTCTAAGAAAGAGCAATGTATATATTATGCATATTATTAACAAAAAAAAGTTGTGCCAAGAAATAGTTCCTAAGATCAAAAATCATTTTTTCAAATATTTCAATTTTCCCTGAATGTCACATTTTTCTTCGCAGTTTTTTCACTTGAATATTAAAACATTCTTAAACAAAACATTGCTTACATATTCACTGAAAACAATAAAATTTAACCCGAACTAAAAATAATCTCCACCACCCTTCAAACTCATCGCAACAGATTCAGCGCGGCGAATCGATCAGAGTGCACTTTAGCGCGAGCCCTCGACACGTGCTAGTGCAATTAAAAAGAAAAAAAAAACTGCAATCAGCCACCCTTCTCCCGGGAGAAGAAGTTCAGGCGCGTGCGACCGGTTTCGGGGTCGAAAGAGTTGAATGGGGGGCGAGAGTCGTCATCGGGTGACGATGGAAAAATTGCGTTATTCAAGTCTCTCGGCCGGGGCAAATCGCCTGGAAGTGAAGGCTCGCGATATCCGTCAGCGGCAGGCGCCCGCTGGGTTATATTGCCGCTGCTCTGAAAATATAAAGTACGTCGATCGGGGAGCAAGGCGGTGAATAGGGCGTCGTGTGAACGTTGGGAGATGGTGGTTTTTATCAATTTGGGACAGTTGTTATTGGGCTTAATGAGCGCGGGATCGGTAAGGTGACAGAGATTTTTTGTGGTTTATCGTATACTTATATATTGTTATGTGGAAAATTTCAAAGAATCCGTAGAAATTGTAAAAACGGCTAAGGGAATTAAAAGGAATCTGCGACCGTTAGCGTCATCGCAAACCCGGGTCCCGAAATCAGGATTCCAAGGAGTTCGCTCGGCGGAGCTCTCAACTCTCCCCACTTGCGACGCTGTCGGCGCTGCGCGCACAGCCTGGCTCTAGGGTGAAAACCCAGTTGCTCTTCGCAGCGGCGCCGCTCCGAACCTCTATATGTATAAGGGAGCATGTACATAAGGCTGTGCTGTGCTGCGCTGTGCCGTGC
>UCOL01002274.1:0-26922 GCA_900474335.1 Ormyrus nitidulus
GTACTGGTGAGTTGAACGCAGTTTGTTGCTCCGTAGGAGCGTGCACCCTCGAGATGATTTTGAAGTAGTTAATAGGTATTTTTAAATGGAATCATTAAAAATGATATAAACATTGTATAAAAAAGGAATAAATGTTTCTATTTTTAGTCCATTAGTGAAACGTTTTTTCCGGTCATTTGGAAGCATTTAATGGTTTAAAAAATAGAATGGATTCTGAAATTGCCATGTTTTCGGTATATTTCCAAGCTTGTAATATTAGTCAGTCTAGCTATCTTGAAAAGATCTAAGAATTGGAGTGAGAAAATGACAAGATGAAATTTACATTTTGCTTAATTTCTCACGGAGAAAAAATTATTAACGTTTATTAGTTTAAGCTGCTACGCAATTTGACAAAAATAAGTGAGGTTATGTTCATTCCATTAAATGCTTCAAAACGATCTGAAAAAACGTTTCACTAATATGCGAAAATTAGATATCTTTTTTGGCCATTTTATAGATTTGAAATTCTACCAGGGTATAAAATGTTAGTATAAAAAAGTGACTTATACACTAAAGAATAACATTAAATATTTATTGGTTTCATAAAAACAATTCTTTATTTTCCAATGAAAAGTTCTACATAATATAAATCAATTAAAACAAAAACTAATTTCATTTATTAATTTTTATAATATTTAACTTGCAACGTAGAGACTATCCAGACGTCTGTTCTTAATAAATGAAATTTTTAGTTTTTATTTAAGGTATCTAGAAACAGTATGCAGCATTATATTTCTAGAGAACAATTTTTTTTTTCGATTTTGTGCGCGAATTCTCCTATGATATACCATTGTGCGCCGTAAATTAAAAAAAAATTTAAGATAAACAACAGACAACTTAAAGGTTACTTTGACTTGAAATTATTAAAGCTAACAATATTTTTATTATTTATAATATGAAATCGTTGAAATCTAGTTTTTTGTTTGACATTACAGCGTTTTTCGTGTTATCCAACAGTTCTTAAAGGAATTAAAGCTTGTAAAAACACTAAAAACCCTACAGGTAATATAAAATACTTAGTTATTTAATTTGAAATATACTTTGATTTTTGTTTGATTTCTAAGACTTATTTTAAATAACTTTACAGGAAGAGACAGGTGTCTCATTAAATACAGTGAACAGCGTAGATGATTTCGTGGCTGATATAAATAATGGCCATTGGGATATTGTATTGAAAGCTGTAAAGTCTCTCAAATTACCAAACGAAAAACTTATTGATTTATATGAGCAGGTGAGCAAGTATATAATATTTTTCCCAACTCAGGCATGAAATGGCCCTCATTTCACGCTAGTAAGTAGCGTAGAAAATCGAGTATTTCAAAAGTTTGAAAAAATTGTTTGTCCAAGCAGGGAAAGTCTTTTTTCCCGCCTCCGGCGGGGCTTACCGGGAAGGCTAGTTTTTTTTTCTCTGTTTTAAATTATTTTTTACGATTTCTGTGCACGATTTGAAATGCATGATCATCTATCCAACTTTCTAACACCAAAAGAGGGCTTTTCATGCTTCGTTGAAAAAAATACGGTGTGTAATACGACAAGAAAGGCTATTTCAGACTCGGGTGAGGTTTTCACACCTTACCCTCGCTAAAAATAGTTTACTTTCTCCCCTTGTTGCATAATGTACTATTTTAAATATGCTATCATTGAATGTTTATTAAATAATTAATTTACTCTTTCAAAAGGTGATCTTAGAGTTTATTGAATTAGGAAAAGGCGAAATGGCTAACAATTTTTTAACAGAAAAAAAACCAATGATCATAATGAAACAACAAGAGCCTGAAAGATATACTCATTTAGGTAAGTGTTTTTAATTAGTATATCATATGTATATTTGAATTATTAAAATTCTTTTGCATTAAATACATGTCATGTTACAGTTAATATTCTTGATCGATCTTTATCTTATTTTGATCCAAGAGAAGCATACCCAGATGGTAGCACAAAAGAAAAAAGAAGAGCTTATATTGCAACGTCTTTATCAGAGGAAGTATTATCGATCCCCTCTAACAGATTACTAGCATTATTAGCACAAGCCGTAAAATGGCAACAGCATCAAGGACTTATACCACCCGGAACTACTTTTGATTTGTATAGAGGTAAAGCTGTTGTTCGTGAAAAATATTCAATGCGGTTTTCCAAAGAAATCTTCCGAATAATTTGTATTATTTGTCTGTGTTATTTTATTTATGACCTAAATAAAGACTAGCTAGTGTATATACAAAGATTCAGAACATATTATTAACATATAATTAATATCGTTTTTTGTAATAAAATTTTGAGAATCGATCAATCAGACTTTCTTTCCTAGTTAACTTTCCCCTTTTTAGACAATTATCTTTATTCTCGAAAGCAAAATTATCATTTTAATAGCATATAGAGTGCGGATTCTTTTGTACTACTATTCCAGAGGGTATTGCTGATATGTACTATCGTAAGTCACAGTTACAATCTATATAGGGGAATTTAAATCAGCTACGCGGGTTGTGCATCCTTTTATAAGAGATTTTAATTCTAGAAAATTTGTTTAATATTCGTTTCTCATTACTGTTTTTAATAAGCTTAAATACTAATTAATAATTTTTAATTGCATATTAATTTAATTGCATAATATAGTGCACAAAATTTTTATTTAATGACTATAAATAACGCGATGGTGCCGAGGCCGTTCCAGTCAGTTATACCCAAGGAAATTCAAAGGTGAAAGTATAAAAAAATATCTGGTTTATTAAAATTATCTTTCTCAAATAGAAAATTATACTTTTTTAATTAAAGGTTGGCAGATTGTATGCTCGCTGAGGGTTATGGGTGTGAGAAATAAAATACGGTTTATTTAACACTTTGCAATTTTTTAATTTTAATTGCGACGTTTCGTCCGTACGGTTTTCGGACCTCTTCAGGCTGAAAAAAACACATTTAAATGAAGACAAGATTCTTAACAATTGTTTAAACTACCTACTAATTAAAACATAAAAAATTACCTCGTATACAAAGTATAACTAAGAGTCACATTTTAATTAAATTAGTTAACATCTTGCGATACGGGCAAGGCGGTGTCAACGAACTTACTGATTTGAAGCCGCGAATCGAGTATCTAATATAAATACGAAGAGTGTTTGTAATTTTGGAAATAATATTCTTAAGGATATTTATACATACTGTGCTTTTTTGCATGGATTTTAAAAACGAATTATAGATATAATTAAGGCGAGAAACATCTTTTTTATTAATAGTATTTTTATTTAAATTGATATGTAGCATTTCTGAAATTTGACGTTTTTTAAAACCTGGTTCTTTATCTAAAATCTGTCTTTTTTCAAAATCAAAAACATGCCCAGATTGTTGATGAAGAGACACTATAGAATTTTTATTATAGTTATTTTTATGTTCTTTTAATCTTTTATCTTTTGTTTCGCCTATGTAAACCGCTGAACAGTCTTTACAGGAAAACTTATAAACTACGCCAGTCGTTTCGAATTTGTTGGGTGGTTCCTTGCCTAATCTTTCAATATTATTGAGGGTGTTGATTTTTGGAACAGTTCGTATTTTTTATATTTCTTTAAACTATTGCTACATTGATTGAAAAAATTTTTTTGATAAGGTAAAGAAAGAGTAAATAAATGTTTATCTGTGTTATTGGCTATAATATTTTTTAAATTATTCATGTTTTTATTTTATCTTTCTTTTTTTAATACAATTTTCTATGAAATCGACTGGGTAGTTGATTTCCATTAAAAGATGTTTTACAATCTTAATATTATTTGTATGAAATTTTGTCTGAAAGAAGGATAGCTCGGTTTATTAAATTCTATATAATATTGTCTTTTTGTTTTTTTGAATGATTTGAATTGTAGTTTAAAAGTCTTGATGAAGAAGATGGTTTTTGAAACCAATTTGTGATAATTTAGTTTTTTATCTGCTTCTATTTCAAAGGTATATTTTAAATGAGGGTTGTAACTATTAAAAATGTCTAACACAAAGTTAACATCATTATTATTTATAACTATAAAAGTATCATCTACATATGTACTATAAAATATCGGAATAATGTTATGTTTCATTTTTAAAAGTTTTAAACAATCAGATTCCAAATCATCCATCACAATATTTGCAAAAAGTGGAGAAATAGGCGATCCTATTTTGGTGTACCAAATTTTTGTTTATAAAATTGGTTGTTAAATTTGAAAAACATATTATTGAAAATGAACTTAACAGTATTTCTTATTTCTTGAAACGGTAATTTGGTTTTGTCACGAATTTGATTAACTCTTCTGTCTAGACTATCTAACACAAGATTACATGGAATATTTGTAAATAAAGAAGTAACATTTAGAAACATAAGCTAATAATCGTCCGGGATATATAAATTTTTTAGTTTTTCTCTAAATTCATAACTGTTATTGATATGTGAAATTGGTAACGCAATATATTTCTTTAATTCATTATATAAAAATTTTGCTAAAAAATGAGGACTATTAATCGAAGAAATAATCGGTCTGAGAGGGAAATCTTTTTTATGGATTTTTGGCAGACCGTATGCTTGTGCTATAGTTATATTCGTCTGAGTTAGACAAATATTATCATATTTTTTATTTAAATAATCATTATTATCATTAAATTGTTTTAAAATATTATAAACTTTGGATTGTAATTCTTTAGTTGGATTTTTCTTTATTTTTTCATAGGTGTTGCGGTCATCTAGTAAATTTTCCATTTTATCAATGTATTCTCTTTTATCTATGCATACTGTAAGGTTTCCTTTGTCAGCGTGTGTAAAAAAGATATTTGGATTTGATTTTAAAAATTCTTTTTAGTTTTTCATTTTTTGCAAAATTTTTTTCCTCTAGAAAAATGGACCTCTTTTTTTTAAGATGGATTCTAAAGTTGGAGTGACCAGTTTTCTAATTTCATTTTTAGTGGTGGGATTAATGTCAACATTTTCGAGATTCTTTTCGATATTTTTTACAGTTGTAACAGTGTCAGTTTTAGATAGTTTTTTCAAAGAATTAAACTTAGATCCCTATGATGTTACTTTGATTCCCAATGATGTTATATGTTGATCAATAACATATTCCGGCAGTCTTCTTGTTGTTAAGTTTTTAATCCATTTTTATTGGCTTTTTTGACCGTTTGATGTAGATAGTACATTTAATTTTTTATTGTGAATATGGACTTTTTGATTGAAAATTTTTTTACACTTTTTGTCGGTAAGACTAAAAAATTTTGATAAAATTTTTTTGGTTAACTTTGTATATAAAATTTTGACTTTTAACTTATCTAATTTTTTATATGAAAATGTATATTTTTGATTTCCAAATTCAAAAGTCTCTGTAACGCTGTTGTATTCTGACATGTAAACGAACGAAAAGAAGAGTTACTATAGAAGTGAATATTTTTTAGACGATTAATTCTGGCTGTTACTGATGTCTTTTGGAAGAACGTTGTTACTTCTGCAGCTTAGCAAAAAAACAAGACCAGGTATATTTTAATCTCATAATCACGTTGAGATATATAAAAATTTTATGTTATTGATAACATAATGCCTTATTTATCCATCATATATACTACTACTTATTTATTCTTTTATATAAAACTCAAGAGCTATATATGATTACTGTATATGTATAATTTATACATATAGATAAAATTAATAATAACCTACTGCAACCTTTTATATTACAAAAGTAGAGTTGATATTTTTGATTTTCGTTTAAGTACAATTTTAAAACATACCGATTGCACTAATTGATTAAATGTGTAAGGATAATACATATCAATTGATTTTATCAAGAAAAATGGTAAATAAACATTAAAAACGTTTTTTCTCTCTTAAAAAAGTGATGGATGAAATCCGTCATCACAATAAGACTGTTTTGATTGATGGTTACTGTTGACAGATTTTATTGGTCTGTACAAAATAGATGTCAAAATAGAGTATGCTTAAATTTAAAAAATTAAATTTATAAATTAAAATTTATTTGAAAATAAATAGTTAAATACATGTAATATAAAAAGTAGTTTATTGCTTGGTTTATAAAAATGAATATATCATAATTTAATTGCAATGATTGAAATTAAACTATAAAATGCCGTTGTTAGCGCTAGTGAGAGTAGCGCGAATCAATTAAAAAGGAGACATAAAGTTCTAAATTATAACGCAAAATATCAACAACATACAAATTTGGTGGAGCCTCAGCTACCGACCATATTCGAGCTTCAAAATAGATATATAAAATCTTTTAAAGTCTTTTTCTCCAAAGTCAAGACTAAACACTTTCATAAACAAACTAATAATATCACAAAAACTCCATATAATTATCTTCACGCGCTATTCGACAAATTTTTAAGCCCTTTCCCAAGCTGAACTTTTTTATACCGAGCATTAATTCGCATAAAACCTCGAAGTTACATTCCAGAAATTGCTCGGCTGCAGTATTACGCTCGTTCCGCAACTCCCGACGGCGCCGCTCGGCGAAAAAAAGAGCGCGCTCGGAAAATTAAACCCGCGGCAAAGAGGCAAGCGCAGAGGAGCGCGCACGGCATTCGCCATTACTCTCCCGACTGTATAAAGTCGAAAAGTCGCAGCGCCATATAAGCTCGCCCGTAAATCCCCGTCCGCGTTCGCCATTGGTTCGGCGACGAGACCCGAGAACTCGTCGCAACCCCCTGGAATCGTGAGATTCCCCCGAGATTGGCTCGCTCGTCGTACAATATCTCGCTCCCGATCTGCTCGACAGCCCGCCTTTTTGTACTAACCGGCTTTTACGACGGGGTTGCTCGGGGGTTTATATGGCCGCCGGGGCTATATCGCGCGCGAGCGAAAAAGCTCGCGGCCTTCCCGGAAAAAAGGTCGCGCCGAGATCTATATACGGTTTCTCCCCTTTTATGGGCCCTCGCTTTTACGGCAAGCTCGCTATCAGGGAAGAAAAGGGTCGAAAAAAAAGGCGAGGACTCGGGCTTGCATTAAGGAGGAGGCATCTGGGCGCGCGAGCTTCCTTTCTTCGGGCTTTTCTCATCGCCTCCCGAGTTTACGACTCATTCAAGCATCGAAGCTGCGCCGCGCCGTTGGTTTATTGGGCCGCGTGTGTCCACTGCCGGGCTACGCTTCCGATATACGGTATCCGATTTTGCCCTTTCTCTCTTTCTCTTTCGCTCTGGCATACGGCTTTTTATTGCAGCCGCGCATACGTTGGCTCTTCTTGGAGAGAGTCGTATATTTCGTATGGCGCGCGACGCGCGGCCGGAGACGACGGCTGCATCGGCTGTTCTTTCTTTCTCTCTTTTTTTCTATTCGCCTTTTTATGGGCGGTGGTGTAATATCCTCGGATTCGTCATCCGGTTTTGCAGAAACGGAAAGGATACGTGCACTTTCGCGCTTTATTCTCAGAAGTTGAAGAGCTGATACTGTTTTAGCTGGGCTGAATCGCAGCTTATTTGGAAGTTACTCGCGATGATGGCTCCGGTTCGATTTGCCCTGTGAGATGGGCTGTGAGGCTGCGGGGAGTAATGTTACTCCTAAAAATTAACGAGTAGAGCATATAAAAATTTTATTTTTTTCTTATATTTGTACGTGAAATCTTGAAAGTTTTCAAATTACATAGTTAAAATGTATAGTTTTAAAAAAGTAACTATTGTTTGCGATGAAACTTTCACAAAAAATTCGCTTAAATTATAAAAAAAAAAGGTAAATTTTTTTTAAGAAAAATGACAGTTAATAATAGGTAATATATATAATTTTAATTTTATTAAAGAATCTAGCTTCTTAATCAGAGATATAATTGGCTTCGTAAAGAAAAGTTTAAATTTTGAACTTGAATCCTTGGATGTATAACTAGGAGTTGCTTGCTTTATAGGTTTCGTTACATAAATAACTTTATCGAGTAATCTCAGTCTCGAGCTTATTAATTTACTCAAATGTTCCTGTCCCCGACTTAGCGAAGACAAGCAACTCTCTTTACAAAAATAGGAGATAGGCTTTTCCCAGAGTGCTCCGGCTTGCAGACTCAAAGTTTGCATTCAAATTATTTTAAACATTTATTGACTATTAATTAGTTATCAGTCAGGGTAAATTCTCAATCCTGTATATGTGGGGCTAAAGGAGTACGCGTAGTTCGGGTCTTTAAATAATGACGCGGAGATTCAGTTTTCTATAAAAATTTCATCTATCTTTTATTAATAAACTATATGTATTTACAAACGTTGGACGTTGTGCTCATATCTACGCTCGCATTGATTTCGAGTATTAACAACTTTTCTCGCATCGTGAAATCGACAGAAACTACGTTTACAATCTAGTCGTAGTTCGTAATCATATCTAGTTCCGATTAATTTCGGCTGCGTTTGCATCGTAATTGAAATGAGGTAATTAACCCGGACCTCGTTTGAGAGAGAGAGAGAGAGAGAGAGAGAGAGAGAGAGAGGGAGAGAGAGAATAACTAAGAGCTATATACCTGCTCGGAGCATACGCTTGACGGTATTTTCATCATTATTTACATTAGTATTTACATTAGTATTTACATAGTATTTACATGTTCAATTTCCGCTTTCGAATTTTCGTCAAGCTTCATAGTTCTCGTATTGCCTCCTAACAACCATGAATTGCGGAATAACCTTCCTTCTTCTATCATAATAATCATAACATAATTTTTCATTTGGACATATTCTCCGCTTCGCATAAAAAATTATCCGTGGTTTACCATCAATTATTTCCAGTTTTGGCACTACATTTCCATTTAGAGAATAATTTATGAAACGCCCTACGCAGGGCGTCTCTTCTTTTGCATCAATGCAATATTGTTTTTCCCCTACTTTGAAATTATAAGCCTATTCAGTTTTTCGAATTTGCTTTATTTTCTTTGTAGTTTCAAAACCTTTATTAAAAATACACTTGAAAAAATAAAGCAATATTTAAAAAATTAAAATTATAATATTGACTATTATTATTAGTATTACCGTAAGAGTAATCATTCTTCACTGCTTGAATAAGATTCTTGTTCTGTTTCTTCAGAATCTTCAGCAGATTCATTATCAGAATCAACGGATTTATCTTCTTGAGATGAAAAAGAAGCTCTCTTAATTAAATTTTGTATCTGTGGTAGACTATATTTTGATAAAGATGGTAAATTCATTTTTTTCAAACATTTTGTAACGGGAGCTCACTCCCGCAAGCAAACTAGCACAGTTTTTGGAGTTTTTTAAACTTGTGTTTAACCACTCAAGTTCCTGCAGGGTATTAGGAACTATTTAACCATTTTAATTAATTAAAAATCGGGACTTATTCCATGAACTTTTAAATCGGAGCGAGTTTACTTCTCTAACTCTACAGTTTTTGAAAAGTTTTTTAAATCACATTAGTAGCTTACTTATTATAAGTTGGAAGGAAATATTAATTATTAATATTTGAATTATAACTCTAAAAAATGAATTCCAATTGTGAAACCATTACATTCTCAATCTGAGTTATCTACTTAACAGAATAGCAAAGATTTACTTAAATTATAACGCTAAAAAGATGAGTACATTGAAACGTTAGATGACATACTTAAATACTAAAATTAAACCAATCGACTTCGCATTTAAAATCAAAAATAGAATAAGTAAGCAAATCTCAAAAGGCGTCTCTCTCAATATTGGTGCTGTGACGTTTCCTATAGCACGATCGCAGACCAACAGAATTTTCATTAGACTATTATAGCACCCAGATATTTTCATTAGACTGCAACAGGCAGAAAAAAAAGTTTTGTTGCAGTAGAAAAGGGGAGGCTGCATTTTATGGAATTGAAAGTGCATAATGCGACCTTTTCGATATTAGTGCTTATAACTTTGTCAAGTACGATCGCGAACCAGCAGAATTTCTAATAAAAATAAAAATAGAAAGACGCATCGTATGGTGATCAAAAAGGGCCCTGTTGTTATAAAATTGAATAATCTTTAAGATTATGCAGACAGGGCCAACTTTCACCAGTGAACAGAAAAATTAAATTTTTTATTTTTTTAACTAAGGGTCTTGCGTGAAAATAAACATCACCATCGAATTTCTTGACCCTCAGAACCCTTTACTAGTGACTTTTTGTAATGATATCCCTACAGGATGTCAAAAAAAGTTGGTGTATGTTGAGAATCAGTCTGTGTAGTTTTGTGGCATACAATATTTGCACAATTAGACATTATTATTACTACATTTTTTAACATGATCAGCAAAATATCTCTTATAGAACTAATCAAAACAGCGGGGGCATGTTCGGTAGTATGCAACTAATCTGACATTTTTTTATCTTCGTGCGACTTGGAAATTCTCGTTACTGCTTTGATTATACTCATAACGACCTTTTGCTAATAATTTTTTTTAGAATTTCCTTTCTTTCAATGCCGTTAGATTTCAAATATATTATTTTTTTTCACTATTTCTTCCCTCTTATGTTTTAAAAAAAGGTGAGGTGGAAGTTTAACAAATAACTGTTTACAAAACAGGCACGAGTATTTCTTCACTCTCTTCGAATCAATAACATTTATGCTGGCTTCTTTTAATAAATTTCCTTTTCTTTTTTTGTTTCTTAGATTAGAGATATTGAAAACCATTCTTCGATCTTCAATTTGATCAGCTGATTTATCTGTTCAAAAATTACAGCATCGTCCACAAGACAGTCAGTTTCTTCAGGATTGTCAGCTTAAAATTTAATTTAGAATAATATATAGAATAATATATAATAGAATTTCTCTTCCCACTTGTTAGTGGTTTATTTGACTATTGATTCGATTATTATTGTCGATGTCCTCTACTTCTCGGAATTTATTTTCTTAGGCTGGGTTGGACTCGTATTTACGACTTCGGGTGTCTTCCTACCCCTAAATTATTTCGACTATCGAATATTCCTTTTATTATTTCAACTGATATTCCCATTTATTAGTTGGGCGTCCTTTTACGATGCTTCCTGAAATTAATCATCTTTCTATGCCAGATAACCGACTCTCGGCTTGGAGATTCATTACCAAGGCTCGTCAAGATTTTTGGAGTCGTTGGCATTTGGAATATTTGAGTGAATTGCAAAAATGACAGAAATGGTTAAGCAGCAAGAATGAAATTAAACTCAACATTGTCATTCTGATTGACAAAAATCAACCATACGCGCACTGGTATTTACGTGTCGTCACAATCAAGACCATTAATGGATTTTTTAAGCGAAATATTACACAAATATGTCCTTTGCCCATCGAAGCATAATTTGTAACTATTTATATACAACTATGTACAATCTTATGTAATGCAATATTGCTCATATCCCCTCGCAACCGGGGAGAAAATATTCAATCGAAACAGGTGTAATTTCATCTGTCGAATTCGTGTGTTGCTATGACGAATAAGAAAAAAAAATCGAAAATAGTAAAAAAAAGGCGATGCGCATCGCGTCGAATGACGTCACTTCTCCGTGAGATTTACAAGATATCGGACGCGTTTAAAGAATTATTATATTATTACGCATAAGTTAAAAATCTGTTAAACATTTTTTGCTTTACTGTCGCACAGACGATCCAGCTATTTGACTCGAACGGCTATCTATAAAGACAGCTACTGCTGACGAGCAGTCTAGCTCGAGTCGCACAGTCGACGATTATTCGACATTTTCAATTTGTATTTTTCTTCGGTTTTTTTACCTTAACAGGTTTTTCCCTCATGGTCTAATAAATATTATCATCATTATTTGGACCATAAAATCGTGTGTTATTATTTATTATTTAATCATAAGTGGAACCTGAAGAAATACGAAGCTCGCGAAAGGCGCGAGTTTTTCGACTCAACATTTCAATTTTATTTTTTTTTCAATATTACTATTGCTATTTGAACGCGACCCGAAACGGTTTGTAAGCGAGCTGGACGCTCGGCTACAGATGTTTTATTTACTTACTCAAGCAGTTTGTAATTGAATTTCAGTAAGTTTTTTAAGAATTTCTTTTTGCGCGAAACTATATTATTAAATAAATCGTATTTTATTGATTGTGCCTAAAAAATTTGGATATAGAAATGAGATTAATCGGATATCAATTCTCTCACTCAAACAATTTTTTTAATCACCTAAAAAAGCGGTTGAAATTTTTTGCAATATTGATCCTGCATGCATTAAGAAAATTGATTCAACTTAATATAGAACACAAGTACAATCTTCACTCGAATTGGAAACCCAAAAGCTTTATACTTTGTGTATCCTTTTACTGCTTGTTTATTCTGACGAATGTGTTAGTCATGCATTATTTAAATTTAACATTTAGTTACCTCTCGCGTTTAAAATTGCTTTTACTTTTTTTAACGTTCCGAAATAAGTTAAACATTTTTAACGTATGTAAACATACATAAATTACTAAAAAGGAGAGTAAACGACATTTAAGTCACGAATTTTGTTGTAACTGTGGATACATTTTCTAAATGATAAATCTGAAGGAGCTGCGCTCATTCTCCACTTGATTTTTTAAAAGTTATGTGCTGTTAATAATTAAAATTTTAAAAAATCTATGTTTCTTCAATCAATTATACTTTACGACGAAAATTGTATAGAGTATTTTAATTGATACCATTTGAAAGGTGAGATCAAATCCTTAACCAATAAATTTTTGTAGATTTTTCGTGTAATATTTTTTCTAAATCTTTATTTCGCAACAGCTTGAATTTGAACTAATAAAGTTTTTTGATCATTTTTTAGTCGATAGCATTTAATCTCACCTTTTAAATCATGCTAAGTATAATACTCTACAATTTTTCTTCGTGAAGCTGTAGCTGTATACAAGTAACTGAAAAAAATAGATTTTTTTCTATATTTTAACATTAGAAACCATACTCCAAAATTACAACAAAGGCCGTGACCCAAATATCGTGTATTTTCCTTGTAAGACTTTGATTTTAGCCAAAAGGCCGAGAAGTGATCCTTGTAAGATGCTAAGATATTAATATTGTAAGGCATTTAATCATTTTTTATTATTATTACCGAAACTAACATAAAAATCAAATGAACAATCAAAAAGAAATCAGAAAAAGTTTTCATGTTTTCATTATTTATAAGTTACTATTATTTAAAAATTAAAATTCTTAGTGAGTTCGAAATTTGAGTAGTTGGACAATATTTTTTCCAAGTACTACCACGCTCTTATTATAACACTGTAACAAAGACAAACTCTAGAGAAAAAGTTTTTGTATATTTTTAGGATATTCACGAACTATAAGTATAAAATCGTATTAATTCGCTCTAGAAAACAATTTTTTTTGCGATTTACCACTGGATTTTCAAACTGATATGACTTTAAAATCAATGTTTTGATTGTACAAATAGTAAATATGTATTTACTTACATTCTCTAATTTCAATTTTTTCAAGACTTCATAATTTTACAAAATGTTAAACCTTTTTAATCTTATTTCGTAATTTTTAAGCTACAAGGCGTTATGTATGTACGTTATGTAATATCGAAAACATTAAAATAATTAACTTTATTGAGACAGTGGTTGTGGTTTTTTGAAAAACTTTTTTTTTGCTTTTTATGTATTTTCAATCATTTATGCTACGTTATAATTATTAATATTCGGGTAATCGTCGATCAGGGAATCAATATTTTCGGCATTTCTCATATAAAATATTTACTTTAGGTGTAATTGTAATATTCTTAATACATTATATTTAAATTGCTTTGAAAGATATTTGATTAAAATAACGAACAGTTAGAAATGTTCCGATATCGCAGGTTTTTCTCACAATTTAAATGTTTTGGATCAAAATTTCAAATTATACTTCCGTTACTATTTTGTATATTACATCGCAAGACGTAATGATATATGCACTTCTCAAAAATGATTTTAGCATTTTAAAATTTCTGAATAATGTCAAACAGCAATAATAATAAAATTGTTAAAAAAGCCAAAATCTTACCTACAAAATTATTCAATAATGATTTCAAAAAAATTATTCATACGGTTAAATATTTAAATCTGCGATAATTATTTATCTTTCAGCCATCGGATACGTCTCCATTTTCGTCTTACAAAGTCACGAATCACATCACGTACGCCGAAGGTTACAGCCCTCCTTTTTCCAGGTTACCATGGTTACATAGGTGGCCATCATGCATCTTGGGCGTGGAGCACCAATCCCAAAAGGCATAAAAGGCATCAGACGGGATTCATCTGATATTGATCTCGCCGAATGCGGATACGTTATTTGAATCTTCGTTGGTATGAAAATGTAAAAGCTATTTTGTAGAAGAATAATAAAAATTTTATTAGAAAATGCTAAGAGCAGAGTAATGTCAATATTTTTATTATGATTTAAGATTTTCAATTGAAAAAGTATTTTTGTTATGTTGCAATAATTAAATACAATAAAAATTATAACAAATTAAATAAGTACCTCTTATTTTTTAAAATTCTTTATTTTATTTTTTTTATCATTATAATAGATACAATTACAATGTAGGTAATTCATTTTTTTACTTAATTCTTTATTAGACATCAATTTTAATCATTTTATCATTTTTTGTGAAATCGACCTTTAAAGCTCTATCATCCTCTATTGGATCCAGAGGTACTTCAGGTTTAGAAGAACCCATCATAGTTGATAATATTGGTCCATAAGTATCAGACGTTTTTACTTTTTCTATTAAATCCGAGATAGTATTCTTAGCATTGTCCTGTGACGCATTGCTGTTACCTGAAGCATAAAAACCATAATCATTTGAAATGTTAATGAAGATAACTATTTTTGAATAATGAGTAACTTTAACTTTAAACGGGTAACTTTCGTATGCATAAATTGAAGATAAGTCATGTACAGAAGAAGATAACTTTGTGTTTTCTAGTCTATGTCCGGTTTGTGATATAGTTGAACAAAGAAAAAAAGCATTTTATTTTCATTTGCGTCCATAATACCAGTCACAAACTTGCATTCGTATATTGTATGTTCGCGTAATACGAAATATAAAATTATTAGCAGAAATATTACAAGAGCATTTTTTTGACTTTAGTAGTAAAAGAAGTTTCTTTCTGTCTATTTTCTTTATTTTTTTGAACTAAGAATATAATTTGTAGACATTTATCAATAGTGAGTATAATTTATAGTGAATATAATTTATTACTGTATTAGTTTTATTTGTGCTTTTCTCTCTGCTTATTCGATATCATTAAGTTACAGCAATTTTGCACTAAAGAATAATAGTAAACATAAATTGCATAGACTCATAATCATAGCAATTTTTTATTACATAATTATTAGCTTACATTTTTTAAGTTTAACGAATATTTCTTAACTTAAAGTAGCATTTAAAGCATTAATACTGTATATGCGCTATGCATTATTTTTGAAAAATACTTATCATGCAATTTCATAAATTTTAGAACTCCTGATTTTGAAGTTGTAATTGCATATTTTATTAGTATTTAAATATTGAATCTGTAATTATTGAAGTTCGATTGCAGGTCATATAAAAAGAGGCAAAAAATGCCAGGAGGAAGACTGTTACTATTTCTATTTTTATTTATTTCAAGGAATGTTTTAGCAGAAGATGAATCATCGTGCAGCCCTTGGCTAGGATATGTAAGGATTTGTAATACAAAAATAAACCCATTTGATCAGATTTTTTAATTAGATTACATTTTTTTTCATATTCAGTGTCAAACATATGAAGCTTGTTGTCGCGATTTGGAATGCTCTACTTATATAAACAAATGTGTACCTATTCTTGGTACGAGAGCCCCAGTAGAAGACAATCGACCAGTTGGTTCTGGACCGTTTCCGTCTGCAGAAGTCCCTCTACCGTATATTGGAACAGTTCGTGTAAGTTTTTTTTAAACAAGTATGATTCACGTTTATAAAATTAATGTTTAAATAATTTTTGTAACATTTTAGCTTTTTACTGGAAAGTGAATGCTGATGTAAGGAATATTAGATTTATTTCTCTTCATTTCACGAGAAAAATTTTATCGAATTATGTTATATTTACTTTTATGATACAAATTATGGAATAAAGGGAGAAAGTGCATTTTATTTTTTGTTAGTTGGCTTTTCCCATTTTAGAGTAGGTTTTTAAAATATAAATTGAATTAATTCAAATATAATTATTAAAATTTAAACCAATTAATTTACAACATTTTATTGGAAATCAGATTGTAACATTTATTTTTAGTTTATTTTGCAAATGTTACATTATCAAATGTTATTATGGTATTTAGATCTTCATTAAAAAAGTTTGGTAATGTTGAAGCATCGCTATTTTATCGCTCGTTTACTCGGAGAAAGTAAAGCAAGGTAGAAGTAATAATCCAGGCACACTGAACCAGAGGATAATTTTAATTTTATTTTCATTTTAAAAATTATAAAAGGAAATTCTTAAACATTATAAGCTTTTAAACTTGTTTAAAAAATGTACATACTAATTGCTATTGTTGTCTAATAAATATGTACTAATTTAAACAATCTTCTTATTTTAAAAGTTTATACCGGGTTTTAGTATATTAATGTTTTATATACAGTCGAGTGTTTAAATATAAAGCCGTTCAATTTCCAGCAAATTTTTTTCTCCTAATTTTCGTCGCCCAAGTTTCCCCGAAATTCGTCGTGCGGCGCTTGGCGTCTGCAACGAAAACGACGATCGCAATTCGATTTCGTCCAAACAAGTTTTCCAAGCCAGCTCAGTCCGTCTCGTGCATCGCAACTGTACGCTTCACCGCCGCAATGTCAAGTTACTTTCCTGAAGAGTATTTTAACATGGCGCGGCTTTATTTTGCAAATGGGTCGAACGCAAGTGCCGCGGCAGCGGAGTACGCGCGACAATATCCTAAAGCGCGTAGACCCAGTGCAACTGTGATTACTGGTTGCGTACGTCGGTTACGCGAAACTGGCAGCACTTTGCCAAGCAACGCCGACAGCGGTCGTCCGCGAAGAGTCTGCATTCCGCGGGTCGAAGAGGCTGTGCTCGATATGCTCGATGCTGACCCGCGCGTCAGCACGAGGCAAATTGGCAGAGAACTGGGTGTGAGTCATTCAATGGTCCACGATATTAAACGCGCGGATAATTTATTATCAAGTGGTAAATGTTTCAATTTCATCTAATTTTTCGCGACTTCGGCTTGAATTTTCATGCATCTTTTGGCACGTTATTTTTTAAAATGGCGATATTCGAGTTTAAAATTACTTTTATTTAAATTAAAAAAAAAATGTTACAAGATATTTTGTAACCTTGATCATGTTGTAATAGAACAAGAGTCAAAAAAATGAAATAATATATTGGCAATTAGAAAATCATTATTTACATTTTCTAGTAAAATGCTTAAATTTACTTACCTAGGTATAGTGCAAAAACTAAAAGCACAGTAACAGTACAGTACACACAACGAGACATTTTGTTTAGATTCTATTGTAACTGAGATTTCAGTGTTCATTTAAATACTCCCGTCTACTCCAATTAAAACTAATTTATGTATCTATTTGATAAAACTTCTCTGTTTAACTTGAAATTGAACTATTTTTAATTTACATATCGAACTACTAAATTACACTAATCTTGCCATGTTAGTAAAGAATTCTAGGTAACTATAGTAAAGGACTCAAAATAAATTTTTAACGATAGGAGAAAATAATAAAAAAATTAAATTTTAAAATTTCTATTGTAATAAAAGTCTATGCATTCATGATGTTTGATTTATTGGCTTGTTTTAAAAGATGAGAAAAATTTTACTATTCATATATTATAGTCACGATGTATTTAGAAATATTTTTGAGTAAGTACATGTGAAACTTATAACTTATTTTTATAAATCTAAAGTGTAAATGTGATTTTTTGAGAAAAATAAGTCGATTGCTCAAATTTTAAAATGAATCAATGACTTGTTAGTCTAGCTCTATTGAAAATATCATGTGGAATCCGATGGAATTCCGTTGAATTCCGATGGAAATCCAGTGAGATCCAGTGCAATCCAGCTGATATTTTCAATAAGGGTCATTTCGATTAAATTTAAAGTTTCTTTTTCTGTTTTTTTTTCAGTACAAATTTTTAATGTCTCAAAATATTTATTAATTTTAAAAAACAATTATTTTATTGTAAGTGAAATATTCTAGTATTTTTTTTTAGAGATTCTTTCAAACTGCTTTTTCGAACATTGGTAAAATTTGACGATTTTATCATCTGTTGATCTATTTAAGAAAAATTATAATTAAAATAATAATAGTATAAAACTATCAAAAAGATTTATAAAATCAAGTTATATTTGTAATTTTAAGCTTAACTTAATTATGCTAATTGCTAGTTTTAGATATTTCAAAAAATTACTCTGATGGTAAATTTGAATTGGCGTGCCTTCATTCTTCAGATGGTAACAGTGGTAGACCTCTATTATATCGATACTTTTAGCTTGTTGCAGAGTTGAGAATGTAGAGGGCTCAAATTTAGCAGTAATTTATTTCCTTTTAGCGGCTATGGCAGATAAAATTTCTAATCTTCTTTTTAATACTTATGAATTGAAAATTTATAACATAACGTGAGTAAAAAATGAGTAATAAAGTTACTGATTTCTAAGTTCCTTTATAGGGAACTATATTAGACAGTGAATATTTACTATGAGCGAAGAAAGATTTGATGCTTTCTTTTAATTTTCACAATATTTTTTAAATAAAAAATCGAAATACTGTACTGTTAATAGTTCGTTCTATATTTTATTTTAATTAACAATTTTAACAATTTCTTGGCAAATGTAATAACACGTTGTATCGCTAAAAACAAGTTTCTAATATTTTACAAAATCTAATACGAGTTAGAGTAAAACCATTATAGACAGTGACAAAGAAGGACATGCATCTCAAGCCTATCTAATACTTAAGCCTTTATTACGTAAAGCGTAAAAACCGATATTACTTTAAAACTATATATTACAAAGAACTGAAATTAATTTTTTTTTCTCTTTTCTCTTCTTAGCGGCGTGTGTTTAAGACAACGGTTCTTGCTATATACGGAGAGAGACGATTCATCAACTTTGTCCAAGAGATATTTTACTTTGAAGCATACGCTTAGGAATGCCTGCAGGTGTTTGCGATGAAACTGTGGTAATGAAATATCCAAACCCTATCCCGTGTTCCAACAGCCGTCGGGATAGAAAGAATCTGCAGTCCCTCGCCGGCAGTGGTTTCAACTCGTGTCGTTTTGACTCTCTCCGTAACTTTTTCGTAAAAATTTGAAGAAGTCAGTGTGCATTTTTTTTGTGAATAAAAATGCAAGTTTAATTCTTGAATTTTAAGCGCTCTTATATTATAAAAAGTTTAGAAAGTGTCGAATTTGAAAAATGTAGGCTTTAAAGAAATATTTAAAAATGTGAGTACTGGAATTCTTCGATTTTTATAATTTTTTAATAAATTAAGAAAGGATATTTTATTTTAAACATCATTTGTTATAATATTTATTAGAATACTCATAAATAAATTTATGTATGGATGAAAAATGTTGAATTTCGGGTCTTGTAAATTTTGAAAAATAAATAAATAAAATAAATCTTGTACGTAATATTTGCTAACTATTAATAAATATTCTGTAGAATTTTTTTAACATGTAATATCTGAATGACTAGCTAGAAAGGTTCTATAGACAAAAAATTAGTTCAAAAATTGTAAGAAAAGCGATTTATTTTGTAAAAACTAAAAAAATAGAATCAAAATGAGTCAAACTAAAAGTAGTTTAAGGAAAAATATTTAAAAATAAACCTATTTCTACTCATTTTACCGTCACACTTACACGAGCTTTTGCCGTCGGATAGATGAAAACCAAGTATGTTCATGAAAGCAACGGTCTTTCAAAATTAAAATTATTTTACAACACGTACAATTTATATCAATTGCAATTTCTATATTATTAACATTTATTACGTATTTATTACATCCTTAATCCGTAAATTCGAATGAATAATTTAAAGTACCATTTCCTTTGAACCAACTGCTTTTATACGCGCACAAAGAGAAGAAAAGACAATGATCATCAGCAGATAGCATAGACATGTGCCGGAAGAGAGAAAAAAGTGGCGATGAAAAAGTACCGGTGCAATGAAAAAGTATGTATCAAGTGCCGTACAAAGTGAGGACACGCGCTCGTGTATACACAACAATCGAACGCTTACATTTATGCCTGTCATAATTAGCTTCGTTAAACGAAAAGAGTGACCGAGGAATTAGCTTGCTGGTAATAACGCGGCTATTTATTAACACGTGAAACCAGACGCCACGAAGCCGACACACAACTCGTATTTACAGCCATCTTTTCGTTGTATCATTGCCCTATCCGACGCTTCGAGAGAACTTTCATCTCCAGGCTTCATTGCAATTTCTTCTTCTATGGTAACGTAAACAATAAATAAACTATACTCAAACGACTTTCTCCTTTTACAATGTGAATAGCCTCGATATATCTACCTAACAAACATGTCTTTTATACACTTATTATTTTAATATCTAAAGACGTTTTATTATTACTTCAGAATAAGTTGTATTAGGCCATTTTTTTAAAACACTTTATTCATACTATAACGTATTTAAACACGTTTTCTTTTACATTTTAAATAATACTTTTACACTATTCTTCCTTACAATAAATAATTAAAACTGTTTTAAAAGTGTTAAATTATCACAAGTAATTAACGATATTTATATATAATGTTATCAGACTTAATTCATTTATTTCTACGCATACAAATGTTCAAAAGCGATAATTTATATAAATTTTCCGTTCTCCTATGTCTGTTCACTCAATATACACCGATGCAATCGTATCATTCAGATAAGTACAATTGAAAAAGAGCGAAAAAAAATGAACAATCGACCAGCTAATCCGCGCAGTATTTTACGAGCCTTCGAGACCAGCTCGAAAACAGCGCGACTCTCCCGACGGCCCGTCCGTCGGGAGAGTTCGCGGAGCTCGAAGCCCTTCGGCTCTCGTCTTTCTCAGCACGCCACCTCCTCTCCGACGGAAAGGCGCGCGAGGCGAGCCGCACACGGCACGCAATAAATTCCACGCGGGGCCCGAAAAAATTTCCGAGAAGAGCGCTGGCCGGGAGAAAAATCCCCGCGTCTGAATATATACATGTATGGTGAATGCCTCGTCGCCCGGGACCTGCAAAAATCCTGGGCTCGTCTGCAGAATTTACCGCGCGATATATTTCGCAATGAGCAGGAGACCGCAGCTCGGGTCGGATAAAGCGATTTCTCGCGGGGCCGTAGGTCGGAGAAAGAGAGAGAGAGAGAGAGAAAGAAAAAGGCGCAAGGTATATAGCGTATAGGTCTTTTCTTGCTTGTGTGCAACTGCGATGGCGACAACAGCCTCTTAAATAAAGTCTCTTTACAGGCTGCCACAATGTTCGTAGCGACCACTTGCTGCTAGGTTGTTGTCGTATAACTCAAGAGGTGCTTCCGCGATGTTGATTGCACTCCTCTCTCGCGCGAGTATGAGAGAGAGAGAGAGAGGAAGAGAGAACGGTATTGCGGAGGTTGCGGGCTAGGACAATAATTGAATGTACATCAACGCCTAGCCTGGTTAAATTTGGATTGGACGATGCCGAGGCGGAGCGAAAGTTTTTGGACTGCGTCGAGTTGCAGGCTGCTGGGACGAATCCGTCGGATCCCTTCGTCGTTCAGAGGAGTCGATCGGTGGTGCCATTTTGACTTTTGAATACGAGGCCTATTGGGTACTGCGCGAAGCTGGAAAAGAAGAACATTTGTTATTGCAAAGATGTGGATAATTGTTTATAATAATTTATTGAAATAATTATAAAAGTTTTTTATTACAAGGTGTTGGTTAGGATTTTAAACATAAATAACGTTGGAAATTTAAAAAAGTAAACGAATCTTTAATATAATCATATTTAAGGAGAAAGTATTTAATATGGTCAGCCAGGATGAGCATTACTTTTTCGTTAAAAAAACCTTAACCGTCCGCTAAACGGATTAAATATAATCATCTATAGCTTCAAATATTTCGTAAAAATGTTTAAAAGATGCTAAGCTGTTGCCTAAGAAAAAAGATACAATTTCTTTTTTGAGCTCCATTGAAATGAGTTCCAGCGCCGAAATAAATTTTCATTTAATATGTCATTTGGTGAAAGAGCGAATTTTTTCCTCGTCCCAAGAAATGCCTTCGGTGTAAAATCTTTGAATTTATAGCCGAGCTCTAATCCTAATCCTCCTACACCTTAAAATAATGATCTCGGAGAGGTAAAAAAGCTCGTCGGCCATAAATAACCGTCTCTCGACTGAAGTCTCTTTTCGCCACAGAGAGAGAGAGAGAGAGGGACAAGCCTGCTGCGCGCGGCGACGCAATCAGGCGATACCACCGCGATACCGCAGCTCTCCACGACACGTAGAATCCATTTTCTGTCTCCCGGCGTAGATTAGTATCCGCATATAAAACGAGGCGGGCGGCAGAGAGAGAGGGAGAGAGAGAGAGTCGTTCCGAGAATCGGAATTCTCCGGGAGGTAAAAAGCAATCCGGCGTTAGATTTACTCGCCGAGATCTGGCATTGCTGCCGCACTTACCGGAGCCGAAGGTGATTTAAGGTCTTGTATATTCATGCACCGGCCTCCTCCTAAGCGTCGCGATAATGCCTCGTCCTTTTTCAACTCGCCGATAGGCGTTTCGGACCACCGCGAACGAAATAAAGGAGTAGAGAGAGAGAGAGAGAGAGAGATGAGGCTGCGTGCGCGCCTATGGCGAGGCGAGCCTCACTTATCCTTATTTCTTCGCCATACCGGCCATTATATAGACAATGATGGTCGACGCATAAATATTCACGCTGGCAACGGCCATAAATGCTACCGTCGCTGCATGGAGTCGAGCTGCTCGCGCGCTTCTAAAGGCCTTCGAATTTCCTTTTATACATTATTATTATTATTTTGAATGCGTGCAAGAGTGAGATATACTCTTTGACGCGCGAGAAGAGCGCACGCGCGCAAGACCGTAGCGAGCGTTATGAAAGCTGGAGTTTTAAATAATTATACGCTCCGCCGAGAGAGAGAGAGAGAGAGAGAGGGCTAAGGTTTTTACGACGCCCAGAGGAATATATATCGTAATAGAGGTGTGTGGAAGCGTCGAGCTGCTCGCTTTATGCTGGATTGCTTTAATTTTATTAAAAGTGCAAGATTTATACTTTAATGGCCTGCTAAGGAATCTCTTTCCTAGTTTGCATAAACGTGCTTTTCTAATTTTTCTGCCGCGGGGCAGTAAGGAGCGGCTTCTACACTTTATTTCTTCTCGGATATAAGTGCCGACTTCCTTTAAAAATAAAATGTAATCTA
Organism: Ormyrus nitidulus; assembly: GCA_900474335.1. Taxonomy (NCBI): domain Eukaryota; kingdom Metazoa; phylum Arthropoda; class Insecta; order Hymenoptera; family Ormyridae; genus Ormyrus; species Ormyrus nitidulus. Next base: position 23,330 of record UCOL01002274.1, read on the forward strand.
TAAAATGTGGAAGTATGATTTGCATAAAAATCATTTTTCAATTAAAGTTTACGAAGCATTTAATTTTCGTTGCCTATAAACGCTTATTTCAATTATATCACAAAAACGCGGCTATTCTGTGAATCAAATTGTAAGCGTATTGATGTATATGGTTCCCACATACAAAACGGAGCGAGCAACATATTTTTATACAAAGTTTTATACATTCTTTAAAAAAAAAAGCTTTCAAATAAAAATAATTTAAATTAGAGTCGCGTTCTTTTCTGACTAAAAACTAACACGTCCGAAGCTACGGTTGCCGACGGTAAATTACAAGCGACGAGCGAGCTTGCGAAATATATATTTTTTCATCCGACAAACAGAAAAGTCATTAAAATTTAGCAAAAAGATACGGCCTTTACAGTTACGCACACAGGCGAAAAGCGCGTCTCCACTTACACAGTTATCTCCTCAGCGGTATCTCCTCGTTCCTCGTTTTTATTTTAGTGCCTTTCTCCCGCGGCATCTCCGTCCTCCTCTCACCCTGAAATTCCCTCTGCTCTCCGCGGACTCGTTTTTCCACGGGCAGGAGGCTACCTCCCTCCCCCTATCTCACTCTCGTCCCTCCTCTCCCTCCCTCTCTTCTGCTCTTTTTTTATCATCGGCCATCGGTGAATCGTCCGATATCCTTGCGCGGTACTTTCGTTCGTCCTCGCCGGTGCCCCCTTCCCCCTCCTCGCTTTCTTCTTCCTTCGGGCCACCTCCTCCTCGTCTTCTTTTTCTCCAATCCTGCCGACGTAAGGGAGAAAGAGAGAGAAGGGAAGAATGCCAGTGGCCCCGCATCCTCGCGCATTTAGGAGAGACTTTAAATTCCTCGACGAGCGCGGCTTAAAAAAAGAGGGAGAGAGAGAGAGAGAGAGAGAAGAATGAAATTCTTTTTTGCCGCAAGAATTTATGGCTGGTACCGACATGCTAAGAGGTAATATTAAAAAATTATTACGTTTATGCAAGTATTACGTGTACGCTACGTGCCTTCATCTTCTTAATTCCATTTATTCAACAACATTCTTTAAATCCTTCATTTTTATTTTATTTGAACCTTTTCATTTTATTCTTTACAATATAATTACAGTGATGTATAATTTTCTTAAATTACCTGCGCGGATAAAAAAAAACGAAACTTTTTTTTTTAACTTAACTTTCTAAGTTTATTCGTGAACATTAATTAAAAAGTAAACTTGCGATAAAAATTTTACAATAGAACAGTTTGATAATATTAAGTAAATTGAAATTGTTTCGCTGATTTGAAATGTACCCTATTGCGTTTCCATCGCCTATAGGCTTCCTCCGTACGAACCATTATCTGCCAGTAGAATAAACCGAAGGATTATAAACACATCATCATACTTTTAAAAGCTATTCCGGCTTCTAAAACCGCTGTATTATCATCGTTTAAGTGTAATATGGACACACGCCATATTCGCAGCCTTAAGTGTTGCGAGACAGAGAGAGAGAGAGAGAGATATTGTCTTTTTTCGAGCCCCATTCGGCCTCTCTTATTACCACGGCGTTATCCAGGAGGCGTTCGCGCCAGCCGTCGGGCATTCCAGAAAGGTGAGCTGCCCGCTGTATTCCGAATTTCGTCGTTCCTCCGTCGCGTTTTAATGACGTTGTCTCGTGCGCGGGGCCCTCTCTTTCCCCCGCCGCCGCCGCTCCGGATGGTGTATGCATTAAAATTCGACCGCTCTCTCCGGCAGGCACACCGAGTGATTTGTGCTCCCGTTGGAAACTGGTTTTTGACTCGCCTCTCCCGATAGGACTCTCCCGCCGGTGGGTGGGATTTTCGATGCACGGCCACATCCACTCACCGAACACGTGGGAGTGGCGAGGCGTCTTCTTCTCCCGGGGCCGAGAATCGGGATTTTCTGTATAACGCCTCGGGAAATCCGGGGAATGCGCTGGGAAATTCGTCCTGTCGCGCGACTTATCTTCATCTTTTTCTAGGTGATTTAAGCTGCGACTGGTTTACTTTTTCTTATGCCCGAGATGTTGCTTTATATCCTTGAGAGCAATAAAAGATGTGACCTGATGGGGGTATTACACAGTCCTAAAGAATTTTTAACTATTTTTCCATATAATAGAAGATTAATGTCGCGGGGCTTGTACCAATCGAAAGTCCTACAAAATAGATTTTGTACCATTTCGTTAATTACGCTTCAGAGCCGATTTTCGACGCGGTAAATGCTTCTCGAAAGTCTTTCAAATTCAAATTGAAAACTAATTCGAAAAATGGGTTCTAATTTATTCGAATTTAGAAAGCGGCCGTAAAAGGGCCTACCGAATCCGTTATCGCATAAAACGAGGCCCCCGGGAGGTGAATTTCGCCAGCCGAGAAGCGCGATACCGTAAAACTAACACATAACCACAGTTTTAAAGAAGAATCATCCCTGACAGGGGCATTACGCGGAACTCGTTTATATTTTAGACATCATCATTCTCCTAAGCGCATTTCGTGCGGGCCGCACCGCGCCCGCAAAAGGAAAAAGCGCATGATAATTAATATACGGGAATAAAGCGAGCGAGCGCGCGCGAGAACTCGAGGCCGCTTATTAGAAGCTCGTTTTCCCTTGGCTTTCTCTCTCCCTGCGCTCGGCCGCTTAAACTCCCGATTAAAGAGCACGCCAGCCGTGCAATCTTCCTAATTTCAGGCCGTCGCGGGGGGAAGAAAGAGTGTCTAAGGGCGTCGCGTTCGCGAGGGTCGATCGGGAGACAGAGCGAGAGAGAGAGAGAGGAGAGAAGAAAGAGCTGCCATAAATACACGTGTAAATATATTGCAGTCGTTAAAAGCGCGCGCGCTGTAAAATTGTAGTGTGTACCTGAGGTTAAATCATTAAATCACCGTGTGCGAGAGAGCGGAGCTTCGCGTCAGTCTGGCTCGCAGCTCCTAAGGTCGGGAGAAATGCTTATTTCGCGCTCTGCCGATCCCCCTCCCCCTCCCCGAGCTGGTCTCTCTCGCCTTTGAGCCGAGGGTTAAAGGGATGTGGCGGAGGCTCGGAATGGGTGGGTGGATGATCGCGCGAACGTTAACGCTTATTCGTGCAAATATTTGGAGGCTCATTTTTCTAGGAATAAGGCGCGAGATGCCTCGTTAACGAAATGGCCGTCTGTCGAAGTGTTATGGTTTGGACTAATGATTGCTCGGACGGATATATGGCTTTGGAAAGTTGTTTATTGTGGATATGGATGACGGGGCTTTGGGAAAAGCAAAATAAAACCGACGTATTGCTTGAGTTTCTTTAACTATAGATCGTTTCGCGTATTTCTGCTTATTTATTGTTTCAATTAAGTATATTCAAAAATTATATTCAAAAGTCAATACTAATCTCTTTCCGGCAATTTTTTATGCACAATTTACGTAAAATGGCTGCACTGACAAGGAGAGTGTACGACCATTTGGGTAATGGATTTTCCTGCACCTTTGGGATATGCTTTCTAATGTTAAAATGTGAAGGAAGCCGCGTCCGTGCGGTCTAACACTCGATTTTTCAAAAGTTATGTGCTCTTTTAGCAAAAATCTAAGAAAAATCCATTTTTGTTTAATCACATATAACTTC
>UCOL01002275.1:0-27052 GCA_900474335.1 Ormyrus nitidulus
CAAAATGAGCCCTTACACATCTAAATCGGGTAGAAAATAAAACTTTCTTGAAAGGCGAAATGATTGCCTTTGTTATCGATATTTTAAATTGTACTAAACGAAATTGCGTTTTTAATTTTTTTTCTTCAATGTTACTTTCTCTACTTTTACATACATTTATTATTCGAATTGTTAGATTTAAAAATTTAAAGATACAGATTTTTTTTTGTAAACCCTAGATTTCGTCGCGGGAACTACCTTAACAGGTTGTAAGATGCTTTTCCGAATGAGGATTTTTTTTAATGCAGAGTAAATATTTTTTCCTGGAAAATCATGGAGTCGTTTCTTTAAAAAGTGAAATACAATTGTTTTTCTAAAAGTCTTTATCCTGGGGAATAATCCCGACTGGGCTGCAAAGGATTATTTCCTCGAGTGTAATTGAATTTTTTAGTGCGCATCGTTTCTCTTTTTTATATTTTTACTAGACAGTCGAGCTTTTTGATTTTTTCTACTTTTTTACTGCCGCTTCCTAGGCTTTATATATCCTTTGCGCCTTCCTGTTGAGCTACATGTATTTTCGTTTATTCGCATCGTACTTCCATCTTATCTAAATTTCTCTTATCCCCCTGACTTTTATACGACTGTTTTCTGGTTGCCATAATTTTCCTTTTTTCTGCTCCATCTCTCTGCAAGATCTTCGATTTGGCTCTCCTCTCTCTCTCTTTGTTGTTTTCTCATACAGCGTTCGCGTTCTGTATCTCGCTTAATCTTTTCCTTTCCCTTAGGTGCCCTTTCCCTCTCTCTCTTCCTCTCTCTCTCTTTCGCGTTTTATTTCTTATCGTCCGTCTTTGTCCCTTCTCCATTTCCGACGCGTATTCCCTCAAAGCGTTTATGCCCGCTCGTTCAAAGAGGATACTACTCGCTTTGTTGCTATCGTAAATATAAGCGGCCTGCTGACTGGCGAGGAAAAATATTGCCACTTTGGGATATATGCGCGCCGTTTCTTTCGCCCCCGGCTGATTGCACGCTTAAACTGCGGCCGGCCTGTTCGCGTACCGCCCGTCGGACCTCCAAACTCCGGGGCGCTTTATTTGCTTCTGGTTATTCGGCTGTTTTTCGGGGAGCTTTTGCATCCGTCGCGCGATCGATAATTCCGAATTGCTGCCTCTTTTGCCAAGATTGAGCCAATGAAACTTTTTAAATCGCATTATCAGTGCTTTTTCAATGATCCACTCGGCGCGGCGCGAAATATCCATATTCATGCCGGCGGCGGCGGCGACGGCGGCGGCAGCAGCAGTCAGCGTAAACAATTGAATGTAAAAGGAAAGCGAGGGAGGGGAATTGCGTTCCAAGTTGGGAGGGAAGTTTGCCGGGAGAGAAGTAGTTTAAAATTCGAAGGACTCGGCGGGTTAAAAGGAAGAAGAGTACGTGCAACTCGTGTACAAGTGCCGTGGAAAGTTGCCGGGCGCGACAGACTCGACTCTCGCGCGATGAACTATCGGAGCTGTTTCGATTTGTTGCGCCTGTCCGGAGTGTCAAATTACGCCTATTAAGTCGAAGGCCTCGAGCGCCCAACAAGCCCAACACGAAAGCCGAGGCAAAACTTGCATAACTTTCCAAAGAGCGACGGAGAGAGAGAGAGAGAGGGAGATACACAAACAGGCGAGGAGAGAGACGCCGCGGTTGATCGATGAGTTCAACTTGCCTGGGTAACCCTCGCGAACTCGCAGCTCCTTAGTCCTCGTAATACGATACCTCGAGCCATCTCGGAAATTAATCAAGACGTTCGGGGAACTCGCTCTTTCGAGGCTCTTCCGGCTTCTGCCCGCTCGGAAAAATAACTCATCGCCGAGGCGAATCAATTATCTCCCCGCGAGAATTCGCGGCGGCTCGATTATAACGTTCGATCGGGCCCGCTGCTCTTCCGAATAAAACTGCAAGATTTTACAAGCTTCGCGGAATTTACGGTCGCGGCGGCTAAAACCAAATGCACTATGAAACTGTCCTACGTCGGCAATTTCTGCTCGAGATCTACTTTGCAATGAAGCCGTACTCGTTTCTTTTACAGCTCTCCGAGCTCGTATCGCCACTGTTATTTTCTATATTAGACTCTGTACATTTAACCTCTACTGTAATAACTTCTCGATTTTCAATTTAAATTGGATTTTGCCTCGCTTACAGCGAGTCCGCTCCTTATTCAGATAATAAAAGTCTGATCACGCAAATTCTAGGAAGCTCGATCCATATTCGTATTTTATTTAAACTAATTATCGAAGTTCGCGTCTTTTTCTTTCCGTTCTATTTTGTATAACAAAACGAAGGCAACGGCTGTTCCGTCGGCTCGGCGCTGCAAAAAAAAAGTCCGAAGGCGTATAATCACGTAGAAGCCGCTTTACGATGGAAAATTACGTAGAAAGTAAATCGGCCTACGACCTTGGCACTAATTATGAATCGATAAAGAGATTTCTTTTATTTTAGCTTCGGTCTGGATTTCTTTTTTGAACCCGCCTTCCTTGCCCGCCTCGACGACGATGACAGGAGAGAACGCCGAGTAATTAATTAACGACTGCCAGAGTCCTGCGGCGAAGTTTACGCGAAAACATCGGGATGAACTCGTTCCCATTTGCTGCCTCGAGAAGTTTCGCTTTTCCGAATCCCTTTCGGGCAAATAATTCGTAATTTACTTAATGATCAGTTTTTAAGAGCACAATTTTGCTAAGTGGAAAAACTCGACTAGTATTAATCGGCGCTTCCTCGGGATGATATGTTTGATAAGGGACTATGGAGTATTAGACACGCTGAAGCTCCCATAAAATTTTTAGCGTTCGACAAGTCATCAAGGGTTCAATCGGTTGACATTGGGATGCTTTTCATAAAAAAAAAATTCATTCGCATAAAGCTCGGCTTTTAATTTTTCCATAAATTTTTATGACTAGTCGGGGGATGAAAATCATTGCGGGCCGATCGATCTAAAAAGCTAATCAGCTATTAAAAGAATGTCCTATTAAGATAAAAAATAATAGAGAAAAAATGAAATTGAAACTTTGTTCATGTTCCAAGAGTCGATATTGAAAGTACGTAATTTAAATAAAAAGTTTTTTGAAGTAAACTTGGTAAGTAGTTGTACACTCTTTCTCGTGAAGAAGAAATGTCTCTGATTCCTATTTTGATAAAAAGCGAGCTTGAGTTTATACGGCCTTGTACATAAAATGGTTCGTAGTATTAACAGGAATTTGATGAATAGCTCTGAAATGCCAGCTTAAGCATACATTTATTCTCAAAAACTGGTGCAGGTCGAAAGCAGCGTAAAAACAAATTTTATCGCAATAATCATGAGGGTAAAAATGGAAATCTCGCGCTCGACATATTGCTCTTTAATAAATAATCCGCGGCGTACTTCGAATTCGCATTTTATACGAATTCACATTTTTAACCCAACTTGTACAATATTTCAATTTAACGTTTAATACGCGACATCGGATGTTTAATTAATAATCGAAATAAAAGTCTCATTTACGTACGGCGAAAACGCCGCCGAATGTGACCATTATGATTTAACATTCGCTTGAAAAAACGCGAAGCGCATATTTCATCCCCGGAGTTTCGAAAACATAATTTATTAAAGAGCACAAGCCGGGACGAGAGCGTCTCGGGAGTCAGATATGAGATAGGTAAATAATAATACTTGCCTTCTGTGACGAAAACGAAGATGGACGCAGGCTTAGTGTTCGAGGCGCTGCACGTGTAATTGCCCGTGTCCGATTCGACCGCATGGTGAATGGTGAGTCGGCTCTGAGTTGGTCCTGGATCGGTTTGTACAGTGACGCTGCCGCGCGCAGTGTCGTAATTTATCATCCGGTTATTATGATACCAGAAGACGTATTGGGGCGGCGTCGGGCTCTGCAAAACGAAGAAAAGCCGTAGCCTTTAGGCCAAAAAGCTCGCGTACATATATACTATACTATATATACGACGGCGGCCTCGTCAAATAAATGTGCGTGCGGAGACTAAGACTAATGGCACGTCCGAACGACCCTTTTTCGGGGGGCAAGAGCGCGGCGGCGGCTCTCTCGACTTTTCTCGCATGCAGATCTCTGCTTCCCTGGCCGTTGCTGCTAATACTAATTAATGGCAGCGCTAAATCATCGAAATCACGAGCTGATTATCATATTTAGCTCGGACGCGCACCAAGTCGATCGTTCATGCGCTTAAAGGGGCGTATCGATTAAAGTTATTATAATTATCATAAGATTATTTAATATTATAATTCCTTCGTCACGGTCACTTGATTAATTCAAAGTTTAATTCGATTCATCCAATAATTAATTAATAATTTCTGCTTACGTGGAAATTAATTTTGAAATATTAATGTGGGAAAATACGCGCCGTTTAAGCGCGGGGCTTATTCTTCGCAATTTAGTTTCTCCAATCAAGCCGCCTGCGAAAAATCCAATTTCGTAGGTAAAATTTGCTCGAAATATACGGGGCTCCGATAATTCTGCGGAGAATTTAGTCGGAGGGAGGGAGGTGGCAAACCTCAGGGCGGCGCGTGTCCACCGCTGGAAAACTCGATAATTCGCAAATCGACTTGGCCCCCGGAGTCTGCAGCTAAAAGAGCCGGGGCCCATATAAGAAAGGCGGCGAAATGAGCTTGGGGAGAGAGAGAGAGAGAGAGAGAGAGCGGATATTCGGCGTGTCGGCTGCGCGCGACTGCTGTTGCCGATCGATCGAACTTTCCGCCGACTCTGCTGCTTCCGATGAGGTGGGGGGTGGAGGAGGAGAAGTGCCGCGCGCGTGTAACGCATTATGTACCGAGATTGTTTGCTTCTCGCAGGCTGTCGCGCCTCATTTTTCACGAAACTCGCTCTCTCGCCGGCACTCTCTCCGGTCTCTTTTTTTCCGCCCGCCCCACGAGTTTTGTTTTAAAACCCCGGGCGTGCGTCGTGTCGGCACGTCCGCGGACCGGATAATGAACGTCGTTCAGTCTGATAAATTGTCGGCGTTCAGCTGGCGCTCCGATTAAAAAAAACGCCGCCCTTTGATGCGCTCCTCTCCTCTATTAACGAGCGAATTCGCGGCCTTTTATTAACTGGCTACAACCTGCATTATTCATCGGCGAAGATGCGCCCGGAGATACGGACCGCGTGCGGCGGGGGGGATTTTCCTTTAATCGGGCGGGCTTCGGCGTTATCGGCCGCGGATTATTTATCAAGCCGCGCGGAGAGGAGCCCGGAATTTTCCAAAGACCCGCGGGAGGAAAAAATATAAAGGAAAAAGAATGGCTTTCGGCGCGGGGAGAATGAAAGATACGCGCGCGGCGAGAGAGAGAGAGAGAGAGAGATTCCGCGCGCCAGTAATGTACTAGCGCAAATATTTCGGGGCCGCCACGCCGCAAAAAGTTTGACTAAAATAAATCATTTTGCCCGGAGAGCTATGCGATATCCGCCGGAACGATTACTCTTCGCCGCGCGACAGGCTCAACAAATTCGCTTTGTTGCGCTTTATTCGGTTATTGCCCGCTGTAAAAATCTGCACTTTATTCGAGTCTTCGAGTTTAGCTGTCATCGCGTCATCGCGAGGAAAGGGAAAGTCGATATTATAAGGCGAGCAGCGGCGCCTTACGGTGTAGGAGTTTTCTGCGCTCGGGGGAGAGGGGGGAGCGGGGTTGTCTCGACATCCACTTAAGCGGATATACCTCCGGGCTGCTTGCGACTTTAGCCGAGATTAGCAATCCGAGGCGGCTCCTCGAGGCCTCTTGCTCGGCTACGAGGCGAGAGTCGCCCTCATTATGTTGCTCCCTCGTGTGCGGCGATCTCCGACGCCCGAGACACTCGAGCCCTGCAGCCGAGCGGAGCTGCTCCGCGATATACAGTAATGAAAAAAACGCCGCTAAACGCCGAGGAACTTTATTGCCGCTACGGACGTCGTTTTTGTAATTTAATCAGCGGATTATTCGGCCGGCGGTAATGAAATTTCATTATCGGTCGAAAATACGGCTTTTTGCCGAAATTGCCAAATCGAAAGTATAAGTTTCGATTACAAAGGTCCCCGTTTACCGGGCTTTTAAAATTGCGAGTTTCGGGAGTAAAATTCAGCGCAGCTTATTTACGCGGTAATACGTTAAAAATTCTCGCGGCCGAGCGGTGAAAACGAAAAGGGTTTTTCAGCCGCGCCAGCACAATACAGCAAAACAAGGCTGCGCGTACACCGCTAATTACCGATGACGATAAATTTGAAAAATGCCCGGCCGGCCCTTGTAGATTTAAATATTAAAATAAAGCAGCGGGCGCAGTCGCGTGATAAACGATCCGGCGAGAGTCGCGCCCACCTCCGAGCGTCATAATTTAAAAAACCGCCGCGCTCGTACATATAGCTTTTAGGCCTCGCGAGCTTTCGGCCGAGAGGTGAAAAGTCTGCTCACTCACATAAAATAAAGCGAACGATCTCGAAATCGAAGCGGGGCGGGCGATATTTGCGCGGACCTCTGCACGGGAGATTAGATCGTTGTGCTTTTCTTTATATTTATATATAGGAGGCAATCCGCCGCCGAGAGCCAATCTCCCGAGGAAAGCGCGCGGCCAAACGAGCCGCGAGGAAATTTACTGCCGGCGTGTTCGCCCGGCGTATCTTAGCCGCGCGGAGATTTTTGCCGAATCGAAGCTACACGGCGGTAGGCGCGAGGGAAACAAGGCCAAGCGCGCCCACCCATACAGCCGCGGAGCTGCCGTGTGTGTGTGCGCGGAGAGGCAATCGGCACTGAGCTTTATGTACGCAAGCTCTGACTCAGCGTCGGGAAAAGGTACGGATCCGAGAGAGAGAGAGAGAGAGAGAGAAAGAGGAGCAAAAAGGCTCGACTTGTTATTACACGCCGCTTTCCGGATCCTTTGCCTCCGCGAATTTTTCCGCGCTCCCCCTTAACTTGCTTTCCGTTTTCTGTTTGCCTTACTTTTCCAAGCCTCCCCCCCTCGGATCTTTTGCATCAGCAATTACTGCTGAGCTGCGCAACTTTTCGGCGGAAGTGACTCTGTGTACATTCCGTCCAGGCGGCGCGCCTCATTAACCCATTTTACTCCATTGTCCGGCTCTTCGAGTATTTTTTTTTTTTTTTTTTTTTTTAATTGCCTATAAAAGTGTAAGGTGTTTCTTTCCGCGCGGAGGGGAAATACTATATAGTGCACCCGCCGGACAATGAACGCGGATTATAAGCTTCGGTCCGGGGAATATTTATCGCGCGGCCGCAATAATTAGGACCATTTCTCAAATCGAATTATCGTAAGAGAGCTCTCGGTGCCTCTCCTTCCTTCCTGCCTCCACCGCCGCGTGAATTTATAACGATAGGCGCCGAGGCTCGAGGGAGAAAAATAGACCGACTTTTCAGCGGCCACAAATCACTGAATCGCGCGCCGAAGGATCAACTCTCCGAGGAAATAACTATGTTCCCTTGCTCTTCTCTTCCTTCCGCCGAGCAACTTGGCCAAATTGTTTTTGAGAAAGTTCCGCCCTTTTTCCGCGAGAGGCCGCGAGAGATTTTTGGTGACCTACTTTTAATTTCGAAGAATTATCGAGTCGCGGCCGTAATTCGTCATATCATTTTCCGAAATGTTTTTTACTGCACTCTGTCCGATTGCAAAATTTAAAGCAATTAAAAACCCGCTGTTATCGGTCCGTTGAGTGGCCTTTCGAAAAAAAAGAGATATTTAATGGATAATTTCTGTAATGCTGGTGGTACAAGCAGCGGATATACAAAAGTTTTATTCAATCAACTTTAACTTTATAAATTTGCTTTTAATATTTCGCTCGTAATTGAATTAAAATCGAATCGCGAATTAATCAGGTTTTAATTCGGTAAATACGTTATCGCTGCTCTTATATTGTTGCCATTATTGCGCAGCGAAACCATTTGTTTTATTTATGCGAGTACACTTTTCACTTTCCTTTCCCTTGACTGGCTCCCGTTCTAAGCAAGACTTTAAATTATGGGGTTGGGGCACTTTGCTCGCGAGCCCATTAATCAGCGCCGCTGCTTATTTAATTTTTTTTTATATTCGCAACTCTTGATACGCAACCCTTTTTTTTTATTAAAGTGGCATTTTGTGTATTTGATATGCATACACGGAGAAAAATGTTCTAATAAAAATTACTATACATTTTCGTAATGCGGGGACAAACTTGCATTATCCTAAAAAATTACTATATTGTATATTAAAATTTAATAGAACTTTATTCACTCTATTAAATGTTACTATATATTTATAGTAATTTTTTAGGATAATGCAAGTTTGTTCCCGCATCACAAAAAGGTATAGTAATTTTTACTGAAAATTTTTTCTCAGTGTATATCAAGGATTAATATTTACTCGTGGGATCAGTTTGTTTACAAATATTCACACAATTGAAAAACATGCGTAAACACGATTAAGCGTCATGTCAAACAAGAGCCTCGGTAAAAAAAAGCCTCTGCACAGAATACGGGCAGAAATCCCTGACGCTTGACGCGGAATAAGCGTAAATTCGGCTGCTTATCCAATGATTGCGGGCGCGCGAGGTAGGCCCCAATCCCTCGGAATCTTTTCCTCGTTTACAGCTGCTCGCCGGGCCGGATAAAAACAGCGGCGGCCCGCCGGATTATCGCCGGTGTGCCGCGGCGAAACTGGAACTCCGCTGGCTCGGCGGGCGCCGCGCCAAAGAAGAAAAGAGCCGGCCGAAGAATCAGCCCTTGCGAGGGGGTAAGCCGAGAGAATGAAGGATATGCGCGCGAGTTGCCCGGTAATGAGGCACGGCTTAATTAAGCCTCGTCGCGCAACGCTCCGTGCTTGATTGCGCGATGGCCTCTCTCTCTCTCTCTCTTTACCGCCCGCTGAAGGGAATTATGATCGGTCCCGTTCAAAGTTCGCGGAAAATTTTCATTAGGGCGGCGATAGCTTCGGAGAGGAGAGAGAGAGAGCCCATCGCCGGCTGGCGTCGATCAAATTTCGCGGATTTCGCCGGAGCCACAACTTTTCCGAGCGGTTACGTCCTTTGTGAGAGCCGCGCCCAAAGCCCGCTTTGCGAACTTCCACCCCCCCTCGCCGACGAGAGATTAGCCGATCGGCCAACTTTTTTTTCCCCCCGTTCGGGCCTTCGCTAATTTACGCCGGAAACATTAACGCCCGTCGAGTTCGTTAACTTTTACGAGCGGTTTGTATTTCCGCGCGAAATTCATTAGCAAAGTGCCGAATAAAGCCCTCCGCGGAACGGCAAAGGTGGTGGAGTGATGCGGCGAAGGACGCCGTCACAAAGGGACGCAAAAACGTCGAGTGTGTAGTCGCGCTCTTTGTAATTCGAATTCGGCGGAAAGCGCCGCGAGTATTGGACACTTGGATCGCAACCGATAACTTTTTGCTCGGCGCGCGGCCGTTCTATTTTTGGACAGCTTAATTTCCGGGGGAAGGTAATGGCGTGTTCGATTTATTAGCCAGATGTTACTCGCTCGGGGAGAGAGGGAGAGAGAGAGAGAGAGGGCTGCGAGAGCGGCACGTAAGCTTTTATATTCAAAAGAGCTTAGTAGTATCATTGACTTCTTGCAGCGAATGCAACAAGTTGAAATCTAATAGACGTGCGGGCAATTAAAAGTTTAAAGCCGAGTATTAGGTCGATAATAACCGGCCGCGACGATGAGAGATTATTTTCTCTCGTTGTTTGCCGATTTTATCTACGTATAGGTAACAGCGCGCTCGAGGCCCCGGAGTGGGGAATAAACTCGTTTCGCGTCGGGCAGTCGCGATATAAAATGACAAACGATGATCAATGCAACAATTTCGCCTTTGTTATTACCATCTCATGTGAGTTCGCCATTACTCCTATTGTATCTGATTGTCGATGCTAATTCTGCGCTACATTTAAATGTCATGTAGTTGTTTGCGCGCAAGCGGCGACTGCGATAAATAATCCAGCGTGCAGGGTGCCTTTTTTATCTCGACTCTCTCTCTCTCTTTCTCTTTTATCTCTCGATTCGATATTAACGTCTTGGTTCGAGGTGGTGCCGCGATTAAAAATCGAGGGGACGGCTTGGTTATTTATATCGGATCGGGAATATGTTTGTTAACTTTGCATAAAGCCTCGGTGAATTAACTATTGATAACACTTCGACTTGCGATTCTTTCCGCCGACTCGGATAATAGAATGGAGCGCTCGGTATTATTGATGAACGCATAATTGAGACCGGGCCGAATAATTGATTATAGCCTTAATGTAATTTTACAGAGGCGCCCGAAATTTCGCTCCGCGAAAAAGGAGCAGCGATAATGAGGGGGTGTAGGCCAGTGCGTCTCGCCGAACTAATTATTCGCTGCTCTTTCGAAGGAATCGGCCGCGGAGTCGAGGCTAATTCGTGGGGGCGCGAGCGAAACCGGGACGCAGCCTACTTCTTCTTCCTGCCGCCGCGATTGATACGCGCCCCCGATAAAAGGTTGTAGTAAAAAGTTGGGAAATGATTTTTACTCGGAGCAGGGGGATTACCGAGAAGCCAAGATAATCGGTCTCGCGGATCGATGCGGATGCGTTGCGTAACGACGGGCGAAAGAATGTAAAAAAATTGGAGGACGCGCGCGTCGGTGGGGGTATATAATAGAGGAAGCAGGTTGCGTGCGCGGATGCTCGTGCCCGGGGCTTTCTCCGGAAAGTAGAGAGCGCGCGAGTGTCGGAGAGAGAGAGAGAATCGCTGGAGAGTAGGGGGTTAGCGGGTCAAGAGCCGAGAGAGCTCCGAACGTGCATAATGCGCAGCTCGGCAGAAAAAGCAGCGGCAGCGAGAGAAAAGCGCGCTTTGAAAATTCTAGTCGCGTTCATTCATCGGCGGAGGATCGTCGTCTCATACGAGCCTCCGCGCGTGTATATGCGATTCTCGCGCGCGCGCGCTCCGCTATATCATTTATAATGGCGGCCGGTTTTTCAAGCTTTAAAATGTAATTAAGGCTTTGAGAGCTTTCTGCACTCCCGAGCCCCCCAGTCCTTTCGATCCAGTTCGCCTGCGATTCTTCGGGATTCCATCTCCGATCCCCCTCCCACTGCTGCTTGCAGCTCTATGCAATGCTGCGCACTCGATTTTAACTGTATTTCGTTCCTCCTTTTTATATCTTTTTTTTTGTGCTCGATACTCCTCCGAGCCGAGAGCTGCGCCTGAATTAAAATCTATATACTGCGTGATATCGATTACCTTTTCTATAATACAGACGAGATTTATTATGGATCCTACGTCGACGTGATGCTCCTCGCTCCCTAATATAAACGCTTCTGGCGTCACAATGTTTAGATTGACAAAGTGCGACAGTATCCCTGTACTCCTGGAGACCTGGAACACAATAAAAATCAAACGAAAATCCGTTAGCGAGAATTCGGAGAAAAATGTTTACATCGTGCAATTGATCGAATCCACTTGCAAATATGCTCCGGTGGATCCGAAACAAAATAAACAGCGAGAGAAAAAAGTAACGACAACTGACGCTTCGTCGCCCCTCCCCGCCGCGTGCAATCAAAACTGCGGCGACAGTCCTTCGTCAACCGAAATTCTGCAAGCTACATGTTTGCCCGCATAGTTTATTCATAGTTGATTATGCTTATAGTTTCTAGTTTGGCGCGGTCTGTTTAATTGCACGGCGTCACGTCACGTCGACCAATCGCGGCATTCTATCATGAATGCGCGCTTCTCTCTCTCGCCTACCGCCGGGGAGAGACGCGGAAATTTTCTTCGTTATATAGCAGCTTCCCGAGCAGGCTCCTCTCGGCAGTCTTCGTATATCCCGCGTCCGTGCAGATGCGAAAGCCTGATTGCCATTTATTCTGGTATGTTGCTCTCTCTCGTCGGAGATTTCGATTATAATTCAATTTAATAAAATATTATGCCGAAATTTTAGCGTATCGACCACCGACGACGGCATTCCCGATTCACAATGATTTAATTTGAGCAGTTGATAATTGCTGATAAGTTAATTGAAAATTTCATACATTAGCCGGGGCTTTAAAAACTTTGTAATTGCTTTATAATTAGATATGAGCAATTAAGCTCGTGCTCGCTTTATGTTTATTACGAACATCCATTCATAATGAAAGTCGACGCGATAATTTTTCTTTTTTTTTTTTTATCAAAGCGTAATCGACGGATTTGTATACTTAATTAAGCTTAATAAAGTTGCGCAAGTTTGACGCAAACGAAGATGTCCGGACGGTAGAAATAAATTAATCCGCAAGTTTTGCCTTTATAATTCATTCCCGCGGAGCGGCCCTCGATAACGAACCTCGGCGGTGGTGGCGCTCTTTCTCTCTTTCTTTCCGAAGCAAAGTTTGATCGTGAATATCAAAGGAATGCGTAGAATTTACTCGGGCCGGGGGAACGGGGATTTTCGCAGCGTGACCTCGAATAAATGCTTTATAGCCGTAGATAAAAAAAATTTGCATTTTGATAGATATTTAAAAAAATACGAAATTCCCCCCCTTTACTTTTCGAAAATATTAGCCGATCTCTTTCGGCTCTACGGCTTTTTCTCCCTACCCTCGGCTCCGATACCGACGGCCCTTTGACTGCGTCTCTGTTCAAAGAGCATTTACATAAAGAAGACCGGGTGGGCGCGAGAGGTCCTCTTCTCTTTGCACGCCCACAGAGTCCCGGGAGAGGAAGAGAGAGAGGAGGGGGAGGAGGAGGAGGCTATTGGCTTGACGACGAAAACATCACTCCAAATTGACAATTTCATATCTGCCTTTGAATCCTCTTATCGCTGTCATGTTTCCGAGGATCGATGTGCTCGGCGATATTATACTCCCCGACGTTCTGTTTTTATTAAAAAGTGCAAATAAAAGTGCGTCGAGAGTGATCAGCTTTAATTTTGATGGAGTAGCCCGAGGTATTGATTCTGACTTTGCACAAAATGTTGTACGATAATCGGTGAAAAAATGCAGCCCGGGGAACTAAACTGTTTTATTAATTTTCAATAAAAAAAAAAAAAAAAATAAAAAATAATTTCCGAACTTTTCGAATGCGAAAGTAAATTTTGGTTTATAGAAGGGGCATTACAAACGTTTATTTAAGCTGAGACATCGATCCGAGGCTAAATGTTTTATGCAGGTGAAATGTTGAAAATTTTTTTATTCGCCCTACGATTCCGGAATCTCTTTAAGGATAACGCTCGCGAACAAGCCATATAATAAAAACATCTTTTAAAAGCCACAGAGTGAACGAGTTTTTATACGGTCTGCTGATAAAACGAAAATTTTTGATACGCTCCTCTTGGAGGAGCGGTAAGAAAATATTAAAAACTTTGGTTATTTTTAGTTCGAGCGAGTGTGGCCGGGCAGGAAAAATAAAACGGCGAAATTGAGAGGATGGCGGCGGCGGCGGCAGCAGTCGAAGAGGGACGTATAAGGCGGGGAGATGAAAAGGAAAGTAAAGAGAAACTCGGGGAAGCAAATCCGTGAAACGTCAGAAATCACGGGAGATAAGACGACGACGGAAGGCGGCGGCGCTCTTCCACAGAAGAGGAACCCGGAGAGCTGAAGCAAAGGCAGAAAGAGATCCCCCGATGGAGGAGGAAATAAAAGCAAAAATAAAGCGAGCTTCGCCGCCCCTCCTCTTCCAGCTCTTAAGACTATTAGTAGTTAAAAGAAAGATAGGAAAGGAGCGCTCGGGCGCGCGAAAGTAAGTAGATAAGAAATTGAGAAAGGGAGCGAGATATAGAGCGAGTTTATTATATCCTCGAAAGTATTAATGAAAAGAAAAAAAAAGCGAAAGAGGGAGGCCGAGCCAAGTACTCCCCGCAGCAGCAAGCCAGAGAGGCAGAAAATGAGTTTTCGATGAAAGACTGCCGCCGATCGAAGGGAGAGAGAGAGAAAGCGAATCGGCCGAATCGCCGGGGAAAGAGACGCTCGAATGATTAAGGACGCCACGAGCAGGCAGCTGATTGCGATTCGGCTTTGCCGCCCTTGCAAGTAACGCCGCGGCGTTGCGGGAGAGGAGCCTCGCGGCCCTCTTCCGCAGGCCGAGACTTTCCATGAATCATTTACGAATTCTAGTCTGGCCCGGGACGCAACAGTCGGTCCGCGGCTGCTTTTAAGAGCGCATTGCCGCGGGCGCGAGCTGGATTATTCAGGCATTATTCAACGGAATTTATTGTTTTCCAGCGCGAGAATCGAGAGACTTTGAAACGAGAGAGAGAGCGGCCCAGTGCCGAGAGAGTTGCCTCGTGTTTATTGTTTTAGTTAGTCATTGCGCTATTGTTGCCCGAATTTTCAAGCGAGTTTATTAAAGTGGCCCCGGCGAGAGCTTGGCTAATTTTACCGACCTCGCTCTCGGCTTATTTTCACTTCGCGTCGCGCGGCGACTGAAAAATTAAGCTGCTCTCTCCAAATTTCCGGAAATCAAAGTCGTTGGAAATTATTGAGGCGAGTAAACATAAGTTGCCGTTACGTTGGCCTCGATAACAGCTTATCATTCTTGCCTTGGCTATTGTTCAAAACCAACTGTTGTATACAGCGATACGCTTTTTACCGTTTCCGCAATCGCTCGCAATAATTTTTACAAAGTTTAAAATTGTTTAAAATTTTTTACCGCGCGGCGAGAGCATACATCACCGAATATAATATGCGCGCGTAACTGCCCTCGTCCCGGCAAATTCTAAAGGTAATAAAAGCGACAGAAATCATTGTTACACTCATTTCGGCAAAAATAAAGACGCGTGTGCCGGCAACATTTTAAAGCCACTTGACGCACTCTCTCCCGCCGAGAGTAATGCACATGTCGTGTCGCTCTTCAGCGCGGCTCTAAAATTCTCACCGCGGAGATGCGCGCGCGGCGGTCCCCCCCCGTCGTTGTTAATAAAAGATGTAAATACAAAAGCGCGTTGCTTGTCAGTCGATAAAGCGGGATATATTAGCATTATAGCACATTTCGCCGGAGCGTGATTAAAAAAGCGGGGGGAGAGTATATATACGTTACTTTGAGTTAGCGGCTGCCGCTGGAGGCCTCGGCTCATTGCGGAATTAATGCAAATGTCGCTCGCGGCTCGGCCTTACGCGCGGAGGTCAAGAGGTCGAGCCTCTGAAGACGAGAGAAGGAGGGGGGGGGAGGGGGTGGAAGGGCTCTCGCAGATAAGTTTATATGCCGTCGCAAGTTTTAAACGGCGCGGCGGCCGTTAGCGCAGCGAGTACTTGGCTTTTCCGTTAAGATAACACTCCGCATAAAATAACGATCCTTTGCGCAAAGTTCGCCAAACTCCATGACTCTTTCGGGCGCCTCGCTCCCCCCTCCCTCCGCCGCGCTTTCCTCTCGCGCGGAGCGATCGCGTATTTTCCCGCGGACTCGATATTTTTTCTTACGCCCTTTGGCCCGTTCGCCTTTTTCCCGCGCTTCTCCTCACCTCCGCCGCCCGACGCGGTCTCGAGCAGAACCTCTCGCTCTAAGGAGATCTGCTGCTGTTTTCCGCGTGCTCGGGCGTTACAGTGAGCACGCCCGAGTTCGCCCTTTTCTTCTTCGGCAGAAGCGCGCGCGCGTTTGAGCCGATTCGGCACTGAAACCGCCGCTCCGTAATGCACTTGATACCTATATAATTAGCGGGGCTGCGAGTTCCCTTTGAGGTCTCTCCGAATAATGCGACTCCCCCGTTAATGCGCTTAGTTAAACAAACTCGGCCACTTTTTTTTCGGGCTAACGAGTTCGCGCAGCAGTGTGTGTGCGCACGTGTGTTCCTGTTAAGCATCTCGCTCGTTCCGCGGGTCAACGGCCCGAGGCGCGCGGTTCGTTAAATCTTCGCCGGTTCCTCGGGCCGTTCGGCCGACTCTTGCCTCGGGCCCAGGGACCCGAGTGCGAACAGCCGACGACACGCGACGGCTCTCGTGCGAGCTCGCGAACAATTCGACGACGCGCCCCGGGCGTCGTAAATAAATCTCTATTAATCCGCAAGGGGGTCGGACGACACTCTAATGGCCCTTCTTATCGCGATCGGCGGGCGCCGCGGGGGGGGGGAAGAAAAATAAAACTCGGCGGCATTTAGGGAATTCGGTCCTGACGGGCGATCGCGTGGGCGCGAGCGAGGACCTTCGTGTTATACGAGCCCGGTAATCTCGGCAGCCGTTAAAAGCGCCTTTTTGTATCGAAACACTATTTATTGATCTTTAGCGCCTTATGTGCGCGCGGCGGGTTTACCCGGTGCCCCCGCTTTACGCTCGAACGACGGCCGGGATTATTTTTATTCGCGCCGATTAAGCGCCGTCATATCGAAGGCTTATAAGCTCGGCGAAAAACTTTCCTCTCCCTCGGCCGCGGGGATTATTTCGAATTGTTGTCCGAGGCCTGATCGATGCACTTGATTAGGGAATTTACGAGCGGCTAAACTATCGGCGAGAGTAAAGGAAGCAATCGGACATATTTAATGCGGAACAGCGCGGAGAGGCAGTAAAGTTTGATTGCGCGCCGTGAAAATCTCGGCTGGAAAATGCTGAATGCAAATTGCCGGCAAATGTAGTTTCGCGAGGCAGCCAGAAAAAGGAGCGAGGGTATTTTGCCAGTCGTTAGGAACGAAACAAGCCTCGGGGCAAACATTTTCAGAGTCCGCTGCAGGAGAGAGAAAGAGAGGCGGAAAAAACAAGCTCTTAGGGCGAAAGAAAAGGCAGAGCGCGAGTTACAACGCCGTCCCAGATTGTTTTACAGGCCGGCAGCCTTTGCGTGTAGGCCGCAGTCAGAAGCAATTTCTCGAGTGAAAGAAGCCTTTTATTTGGGATCCAAAACAGAGGCGAGGCAGAGGCGAGAGAGACACGCGAATTTCACGGCGCCGGACTAACAGCACTCGCGCCGCGCGCGCCCGGCATAATCCGTTTTGCGGGATAATCCCCTTTTTACGCGTTGGCCGCTTAGCCTCCCTCCTCCTCTCCCTCGGAGATCGGCAAAGGAGCGTAATTCGGGCGGTGTTTGCGAGGCGGCCGCGCGGCGATATTTGTCTTGTCGGACAAGCACGAAGAGGCGGAAGGAGAGAGAAAGAGAGCGAGAGAGGGACTCGCGCAAATAATAGTGCCGCGGCTGGCCACCGGCGACGACAATTAATAGCTAAGCGAGCCGGGCGGCTCGTTGACAGTGCGAGTAATTGTAATGGCTAGCCCCTTATCGATCTCTTTTATGCACTCCCCTTTTTGGCCTATCAGTCATCCCGCCGCGCGCGGAATCGAGCGACGCCTCGAGCTTTCCTCCGCGCGCGGGGGGCTAAAAACTGTCCTAATTTTACGCAAAACCAGGCGCGCCGCCATTTTTCACCTCCTCCGCGGGGGCAGAGAGAGAGAGCGGAATGCGCGCCCATTTCTCATTCCGGCCGCGGAAATTCGCGCGATTCTTCTTGCGTCCGAGGCAAAGGGATAGATATATATATACGTTATAACGCTCGAGGCGGCGCGCGGCTCGCGTCGAGTCGCCGTATAAACAGGCGTTTTAAGCGCCGGGGGGCATAAGTGGCTCGGGCTTTTTGCGATTCAAATTTATCAGGAATTCCCAGCTGAGCGCGCGCGCGGGCTTCCCGGAAATCGCTTTCCCAGCTAAATTGCAGCCAGGCAACAAAGTCGAAATTCGCTCGGATCGCCCCGCGCGGATGATGTTTTTCGCGCCGCGGCGAGGGAGACGGTCGCGATGGTTTTTCTTCGGCGGTGGCGGCGGCGGCGGCGTCTTGGGATATCCCGCGGGAACAAAGCCGAAGGAGGAGCGCCAAGCGGCGCCGCGTGTGCCAACTTTCCAAAGTTCCGCTAATGTAGCCGGCCCCGAGTCTTTGTTTATTCGATCGGCCCTCTCCTCCCCCTCTCTCCCCGCCTCCCTGCTGATTGTTATCGCCGGCCAAGTTTTTAGCGCTGATTTGAAAGTTTCCCGCCCGCCGCGCCGCTCGCTTATTGCGTTAAAAAGCTGCTCGGTGCATTATCTGCAGGGAATGTTTACTCCCGAGGCTCGATCCCGACAGTTTTACGAAGCGAACGCAGCGCCCGGGAGCCAAGTGCTTCTCCTCGGGGCTTCTCTCCTTTTTTCTCCCGGTCGCTTCCCCATCGGAAATTCAATCTTCGCGGGCCTCTTCTCTCTCCGGGCTGAGGCGAATTATTCGAGGATACACGCAGACTGCAGGGAAAATACGGGCTCCCTCTCCGAAAGGCAGAGCTTCCACATACATATGCATACGCCGGCTCGATTCAATATTTCGCGAGCATATACGTGCAATAGAGTCGACAAGCGAGATTTTCAATGTTGCCGCTGCCGCCGGGGATAGGGAGAGAGTGAGAGTTAAATTTTCTTCGCGAGAGCTACGTCTCTCGGCGAGCTTCTCTGAGGCGCGATGCGCAGCAGCAGTAGCAGCAGCAGCAGGCAAGCTGCCTTTTGACGTCGGCCTCGCTAATGAGCAACGAGCCGGGATTAGAGAGCCGCCACTGCTGTTCTTGAGACGCGGCTTTTGTTTATTGCGAGCTCTTTGAAAATCAGCGCCGATGACGCGACGTCAAAGTCCAAAAGGTTGGCGCGACGAAGGAATATAGACGCGCCGGGGGAAAAAAATTGCGAGCCATTGTTTCGACCTCGATCCCTTTAAGATACAGCTTTTATTACCGCCGGAGCTCATTCAACTTTAATGAGCTTTTACGCGCTCCGTCCGGTTTCGTCCGCGTCCATCGGCTCGTTGACGAGTCGATTGTCGAGCCGCCAAGATCAGCGGAAGAATGGAAACTTTGATAATACACGACGGTGCGCAAATCCCGGGTAAGAATGCGGTTACGGAGGCAGGAGAAAATGGCGGCGATTTACACGGCCTTGCGGAACGGGAGCTGTGTTCCTAGAAGAGAGAGAGAGAGAGCGAGATCCTCGAGGGTGGCACTTCCGCTGGCTGCTCCGCCGGACGATTTCCCCGGAGGGGGATCCGGCTTTTCTCGCGCTAACGAGCCCTTTGCCGCGGTAACGCGCCGCGCGCAGCTCGGCCGGCTGAAGAACCGCGAGGTGCTAATGAGTGACGAACTCGACAGAGCGAGGACGCCAGCCAACACACACAGACACACACACGCACCGCTCGGGCAAACAGGCTCGCAGGAGTACGCGAAAGTTAAACACGCGACGATCCTGCGTCTTTCTCTCTTCCTGCCCCCTGCCCTTTTAGGACGCTGCGTTCTCCTTCTCCGCGTCGTTTCTCGATTCGCGGCGTTGCGATCCAAGAGCCCCGAGCCTCGGGTCAAATGCTAAACAGTTCCTCGCCGCGACGACGAGGATTCGACGCGAGGAGTAGCGCACTACGCGTGCGGCTGCATATTCATTGTGCAACTTATTTAACGACCATCAGCGGGAGCGCGGGAAATAGTGCGTGCGCCGCGGTAAGCGCGGAAATTATTAACCAGGGCCGGGGCTCGAAACGCGCGCGCGCGCCGGTCTGTTCGCGCATCGATCGCGAGATCGCCGCTTGACCGCGCGCCCGCCTCCGTAAATTTCGCAACGGGAGAAAAGAGGTACGGAGCGGCGAGCGGTTCTCGCCCCCGTTTTCTCTCGGGGCGGCGCTGCTCCCCGCGCTTAATTAGCCGCGGCTGCTTTTTGCGCCCGCGGCAAAACACGCGACGACGCCGCGCTCGTTATAATTACGCTTCTTTGCACGCGCCGCGCGGGAAGATGAATCGCCCGCAGAATCGGTTGCCTGGAGATTTCGAGAATCTCTCTCGAGCGCTCGAACGTCGGGGGAAATTGCGCGGCCGTTTTTTTTCGGTTAATTACCGAGGCGGGAGGTCTAATTTCCTCGGCGGCTTTGGACGAAGAAAGGCAGCCGTTCCCAGGGAATCTAAATTGGAAAACGGGCCGGTCGAGTTGGCCGAAACTCCGCGGGAAACTCGCTTATGAACGATCGCTCGAATGGTAATTGAGTGCAGTTGGCCGTTCGCACCTTTCACGGCGGCAGTAACAGATGTGGCGGGCGGGGGCAGTGTACAGTATCGAGTGTGCGCTGCTCGGTCAGCCAGTGGACCGAGCGTGTAATGCACAGGCGTTGCGCGCCCTGGCTCTCATTGTCATGCGGCAGTGGAGCGTGGAGAAGGCGAGCGTCGCGGCTTTGTCCCTTTGCGCTCCCGCGAGCTTTGATAGAGTACTGGGCTGCAGTTTAGACGCGGCCCGACTCGGGATCCCCAGTCTCTCTCTCTCTCATCCTGGAAATTAATTTCCTGCCCGGGGAAAGTACCGCACGCGTACAACGGTCGCGACGTCCATGTGGGTCTCTCGCCTGACTGGACCCCGCGTCTGCTCGCCTTCTTTCGCCCCGGAGGAGAGAGGATCTCTGCAGGAAACGATGCTTCCGGAAGGAGGGATCGAGCGAGCCTTTGCCCTCTTTGTGCCCGAGAACGGAGGGAGAGCCGATTTTTTTTTCAATTAGAGCGCCAGTTCTCTCGATTCGGTTGCAGCTGTCCAGGTGGGCGATTCGCTCCCCCGGAGTCTGCGATTTACGCTCTCCGGGAGAACGCTGCGCGAAATAGTTTTGGTATTAAATACATTAATTAGGTAAAATCAATATGTCAGGTGCAAACAAAAGCGACCAGTTGATCGGAAGTTAATTGATTGAAGCGCAAATAGGCGAGGTTTACGACCCAATTAAATTGTAAGTTAAATAACGATCTCTGCCACGACGAGAGTCGGGAGTTCATTGGGAGGTATCAAAAATAATTTGCTGGACATTTTTAAAATCACAAAAATGGGACTTCGTTAAAGCTCTCTCGCCTTTCATGCGCTATGACGCGAAATGATGACTAGATTGAAGAGAAATACAGCGGCGATTTCCAGCGAGAAAAGTATAATTTTGCGTTAATTAAATTCTTCTATTTTTAGAATAATTTTTTTCTTTCTTGAGCTATTTTTAAGCGATTATCTAAATATTTCGCTCTTATTATTTTATTATCATCAATGAGAGTTAAATATATAGTATAATGATGTTTACTTTCAAAAAGTGTTGGTACAGTTTAAATCTCGCATAAATTTTGTAAAAGTACTCGAAAAAATTTGAAAATTTAGCTCGGCTTGCTTAAAAAAGAGTCTGCTGCAAAGAATTAAAAAATTAGGCCATTAAAAATTTGCCGCTTCCGCGCAACAAATCCAATTTCAACAAAATCTCATTAAACTTTTGCAAAAAAGTATTATTAAATGCAGCCGTCGTTCTCGAGTCGCATATTGCTTCCGTATCCTCGCGGCAGACGCTCATATATACCTAATAAAATATATTTTGCCGGAAAAGAGATTAAAAGCAAAGACAAGGCTTTTCAAAGGTTCGCGGACGCTTTGGCTGTCGACGACTCGGAGGAGAGGAGACTGGAAAAACACGGACGAGAGGCAGCAGCAGCAGCGTCGGCGGCGGCCGCGGTAGCAATTTCGAAAAAGAGTCGACTGACAAAAAGGGGGATATAATCTAAATTATGAGTCCCGCAAGAAAAGGAAGAAAGCGGCGCTGCGCGCAGAGAGAAAAAGCAAAAGAGAAAAAAAAAAAGCGCGCGACTGCAGAGATCGGTCGGCGGATAGAAGAGCCGCGGGGCGTTGTTGTTAACTCCTCTTTTAAACGGCCGGAATTAATTAACGTATTCATTGTGCCTGTTGAATGGGACGTTCGCCTCGGCGCGGCGCCTTTTTTTTCGCTGGCAGCTTTGTCTTGCCGGGCGGGCTGCATTTATTCCGGCGCCAGCAGCCGGCGAAAGGTCACTGTGTCGCGGCTGACATAGATTCGAATCGCCGACGAGGCACGCCTGAATTATAGCCTGAATTTAAAGCGTGCCCATGCAGCGTCCTTTGTCTCCCGCGACTCGCTCCTACATACACACATATATATACATATAGCTTCACCGCACGCGAGCACGTTATACGCTCCTGCCTTGAGGAATCCTCCCGCTAATGCGGGATGCGCCAAAAAAGCTCCGCGCCCTCTCGCAGCCGATTCATTAAAGCTCCGCGCGCGAGAGCCTAGCCGGTATTAGCAATTTTAATATTCGGCCCGACGGCGGAGAGTTTATGAAAAATTTATGCCCGAATATCGCGAATAAATTTCGAGCGCCGCCGGCGGTAAATTTAGATTGCTTCTTTTAGGAGCTTCGAATATTCGGGAAATAATAAGCGTCGAGCGCAACTCGAGCTTGTTTGGCTGAATTCTCGGGAGCGAAATGGAAACATTTTTTTTCTTTTTTTTTTTTCTTCTAGACGCGCTTTTATCTTGCAGGGCGGCGCAAATTTAATGCACACCGGGATGCATTTTACGCGTGAACAAGTTTTCTTCTACAAAGGGCCGCGTAATACTGCCGAGTTTCGCTCGCTGCGCGCGCGGTGGCAGCTTTGCGCGAATTCCGCGCGCCGAGTGAAAACTATTTGATGAATTAAATAAACTTGCTGACTTTTGAATCAGATTAAGTCGGTGTGGCGGCGGCGTTTTCCGTTACATTTTTAACGCGAATCTATGTCATATAATTTTTTACCTCTGCTTTATGCCCTCGACGTTTTACGGACAGATATTACTCTTTTTTGTCTCTTCGCGTCTGGTTAATCTTATCGCGGGCCGTCGTATGAAGTCATGCCGCGTTCAGAACGTGAAGTACATCGAAATAATTTACAATTTAAATCGGCAAAAAAAAGTTTTTCCAAGTCGTTTGTTATTTTTTGGCAGTAAAATTTGGTAAAATATTATCATTTTATTCCAAAGTTATAAATTTTTAGGGATCATCGTTATTTGTATTGCCTCTTTTTTTAAACAATTTTAATCTACACTCATTCGGATTTCGAATTAAATAGCAAAATCTCCGATTTTACAAAATATATCATTAATTAGCTTAATGAATTTACCAATAAATGAACACGAAATGACATATTTATTTACAATTTAAATCAGCCCATTTGCAAAATCCCCGTAGTCTTGATGAAATTAAAGCGATTATCATAACATATACAAATGATTAAAACGACAAATTTCATTATTATAGTTTGGGCGCAAACGAAGTCGTTTACAACTTCACGGCACTGTTCGCTTTCAGCGCATTTAATGTATTAGTCGGCTTTAGGAGGTCCGCAAATCAGAGACGCGCCAACTATATCAGTCTATTAAAGTAATAACGTTTGCAGGTAAAGCGGCGCATAATAATCCTCGGGAAATCCCGGGCGCCGCGCAAACAATCTGGACCGGCTCTCCGCGGCCGGTCGCACACTCGAAATCTTTGAAAATACATATTACATGCGGCTGTGCGCCGCGGGTACCTATATAATATCGGAGGATAATGGCATCGGCCGGAGTGCACCTGGGCTTTTAAGGTGATCTGGCCGGCGCGCCCGACTCATCAAAGGATGTCTATATTAATGAAGGCCGCGCGCACCGAGCTGCTTATATGGCAAGACGCGAGTCGGACGGAGGAGAGAATGATAAAAAAACGAGCGACGAGCGGTTTAATAATGCATTTTGGCGGAAAAGTTGCCGAGGTAAATATTATACTGGTGCCGATGGAAAAATTGGGGTTAAAAGAAAATAAAACGTATATATGTATACACGTGTCTGAAGATAGAGGGCAATAGCACGAGAGAAAGGCTGTCTCGAAACGGAGCGAGAGAAAGCAGGTGCGAGAAGAGGAAGCTCGAGCACAAGGGAGAGCCAGGGCTGCGAGGCTTTGAGAATGAAAGATCGTAAAACGAGAGCGAGGGGGAAAATGAGGATTCGAGTGAAAGACAGAATGCAGGAGGGAAGAGGTAGGCAGGCACCTGATGCATATAACCGCTCTGGGGAGGGAGAGAGGGCTTGAATGCGATGCCGGTCTTTTAATATTCGCGCCAGCGAATTTTCGGGGGCTTTTATATACAACCGCGAGTTTTGTCAAAATTCATGAGGCTCTAACCGCTACTGAGCGACCTGAAAAGTAGTCGACGCCACTTGCTCTCTATCCTCCTTCTCGCGTCGGCCTATTCAACGGATGGGAACTTTCGTTTTGTTCCGGCGCTCTTTTCGCCTCGGCTTTCTATAATTGTACGAATTTCATAATTGACGGCTAGAAATTATACCTGATTCGTGTTCTCGGGGATTCTTGTTTGAATGTAATTCTAGTACAAATTGAAATTTCGCTCTGAGGATCCAATGCCGAAATATATATTTATACATATAAAATCCGTTATAAGATTGAATTTCTCAATTATTCGTGCATTTCAAATTAAAGTTTCAAACCGTCTCGTGAAATATATCTGAATTTAAATTTGCTAAATTTTTAGTTGCAGAGCGAAGTTAAATTTTTAAATTTTAAGCACTTCTAAACCGTTCGCCTTTCTTAATTTAATCTAATATCTAATATTAAGTAAAGCTATACTGATTTTTTATGCTAATACATATTTACGTTTTTAATTAAAGAATTTATTCGTTAAACTTGATTAAAAAATTCATTAAAAATTCATTAAAACCTAATATAAAGCAGAGATTGCTGTTAAAAGCTCTGTTTTTGAATTTGTAATCATATTTTTTTCCAACTTCCCCGGGGACAACAAAAAAAAATGCTTCCTTTGAAAAATCGCTGAAAGAACAAGAGAGCTTGTGCTAATATTTGAAGCAGCGGTGCGAAATCGTTAAAAAAGTAGCGACGCAATTAAAAAAAACTGGCTCCTCGCGCAGCTCGTCTTTGTTGACTCCCCAGGAAAGAGAAAGAGAGCGAGGGTGTTTCTCGCGCGGAGCACCACCCGAGCATTGGAACGTATTGGAGGAACATCGGCAAAGAAGAAAATCGATTTTATAAGCGCCCGGGGACAGCGTCGCCCCTTTACAGCGGCAGAAAAACAGAGAAACAACTGAGAGCCCGCCGCTGGCGGTTCCGCGAGGCGGCCAACCTGCTTCAACTCGGATAAAACAGTCCGATGCTCCGAGGTAGCCGTGAGCTACCGGGGCCCCGCCGAGGTTCAGGCGAGCGTTAAAAAGGTTTTTGGCCCGCGATTGAAATTTTCCGCTCCTGCCCTCCGATGAAAAAGGACCTCTGTAAATAAACGAGCGCCGACGATGCTTTATAATTGAAGGGTATACGAGCGCAATTTCAAAGGCAATTTATTTTTTTACACTCCCCCCCTCCCGCCGGGCGCGGCGCGGCCCTTTTTCGAAGGAAAATGGCCGCCGCGAATGTTTTCGCGCTGCGCGCGGCACTTTTTGATTCTCGCTTTCCGATTGCGCGCGTATAAATCCATTAGGAGGCCGCGATTTATGCGCCGTTGAAAAAATAATTTCCGCCCGCGGGCACGAACGAGAGGCTTTTTATTAATAAAGGCCGCGGCCGGGCTTTTCTACTTTATCCCCAGGTTTTCGCGCTGCGATATAATATATCCCGGGCGCTGATTTCGAAAATGATAAGAGCAAGGAATTTCATGCTTAATAAAGCAGTAGATAAAGTTATATCCGCACTTTAAAAGTATATGCACGCGATAAAGCTGCTTAATAGCACAATTTACGTAAATTGAGATTTTTTCCCCGCCACTCCCTTCCGAGAGATAAAGATAAGTCGCTTTCGAGCTTCGGCCCGGAAATAGGTAAACAGGTAGTAGAAAAACAGTGTCGGGAGGGGGGGGGGGGGGGCGATTTCGAACGGCGGCGAATCGAGCACAATGCCGGCGAAATATAATTTCGCTGAATGGCGGCTCGAGTGCGGCGGGAGTAATCGACGGAAAAGAGCATTTTTCGTTTAATCCAAGCCCAAGCTGACTCTCCACATTCGCGGCGCGGAAGAAAAGTGATGGTGAGGCGCCTCGAGACGCCGCTCGCGCTTTCCCCCCGGTTTTCTTGGTTTTGTCAAGCATCCCGGAGGATTGGCGGCGACGAAGAAAGGAAACTTCTCGGCAAATCGGACCTGCAAAACTTTCTGCTCTAGCGGTCTACTGTTTATAGTTGCTGTACGAGTAAATAAATGAAAAAATGCGACGACCAGTGTACTGCGGCAAAAAGGAGGACTAACGAGTCATCCCACTGCTGCAGCATCGAAGATTTAAATGGACTTTCGTGTTGGATTAGCTGCGCGCGTATATTTCACGAGGAACGAAATTACTTTATACGCGAGAGCGTATTGCGGAGTGAGGGGCCGCGCTATGAAAGTGAAAAAGGGAGGGGAAAAAAAAACACGAGGCGGAGACGTTCCAGACGTTAAGCCATGACAGCCATAAAAATGAATTGTACCATGGAAAAGCAGTGACACGTATGCGACTTTATGCCCGCGTTTTTCATATTTAAATTCCTCCAAGAAGCGCGTTATACACGAGGGGTTACAACTCGCTGCGCTGCTGCTGCCCCGCCGTCACTCGGAACTCTGCGCAACTCGGAAAAATATACTAAAGGCAATATAATAATGGTAAACGACGCCGCGGCAGGGAGTGGCGGCCAACTTTTACAAACAAAGATCGGGCCCGGGGAATCTTTCGAGCGGCAAGAGGAAGACTCGAGTTTTAATTAAATAAACAGTTTGATACTAAGTGCTCGGCTGCGCGGATGAAAAAAAGACGGAGACGGGGCGAGAGATCTCCGAGAGCCGAAAGGGAAAAAAATGGAGCGAGAGAGTCAAAGAAGGCGCGAGAGGAGCGGCAAAGTAATTTCTCAGATTACCAAACAGAAAGTTGAAGTTGAGGCAGGCAAGAGTCGAGGAAAAGTCTATATACTCGGGGCTTCCACTCGAAAGTTTAAAAGTCCGATTCGAGAGACGATATGTCGGCATTATCCGTCATGTGTGCGCGCGCTTGTAAACTCGTGTGCGCCGCGTCTACGTGTGGATAATATTCCCCGCGAGGCCCCGGGGCGAGACTGTCAAATTTCAAAGTTCAAAGGAACTTCCCGATCTTCGAGTAGAAATAAGGTTACCCGCGGAAAAGGATGCTCCGCTCTAATGCTCCAAAGTATAAGCTGTTTGAAGTGTAATGCCAGACTGCTCCTTCTGCTGGAATTTTTCTCTTTTGTTCGAGTCCCCCTTTTCTTCTCCGTGCATTCGGGCCGCCACGTGTTATTAAAATTTATTGGAAATTTTCAATTAAAGTAATGCGCGCCGAAGCTCTTTGTCACTCCGCAAAGAGAGAGAGGGAGAGAGGGGGGGGGGGAGAGTTGTACAA
>UCOL01002276.1:0-26986 GCA_900474335.1 Ormyrus nitidulus
ATCTCTTCAGAAGAGTTCTGTCTATGCTCGGCGTTTACAACCCAGGCATCAACTTCATCAAAGAACTACCTATCGAAGTATCACAGATGATATTTTCGAAACTGGACACTCAATCATTACTGAATGCTTCGTTAGTCTCTCGACAATGGCTGTCTATTATCAAATCATCTACTCAGCTAAGACAACGTGTCCACCGACATATACGCAGAAAAACCCGCAAACTTACCAATACCTTACTACCATCTATCAAAGACCTCCATAAACCCAAATTATCACTTCCGCCAACCACTGTACTGCATCCTATGCATAGACTGTATAATCCCAGACCACACCTTCGGCAATCCAAATATCCTTGCCATAAAATTGTACTCAATAATATTATGCAACCTAGCATATTAAATAGCTCTTTCCAAAAACTGAAATGTTTAAATAAAAAAACAAGATGCCTTAGATTTTAAGTCTAAATTATTTATTAGTTTTTAGTTTGATATAATTAGTATTTAGTTAATAGAATGTGACGCGCGATGGCCGGCCATCTGCAAGGTGATTAATTGTTAAGAAATTTTACTATTTTACTTTATTGAGCTAGATTTAGTTTAATATTAAGTATATAATTTACTGAAACCTAAAAAATATTTCGTTTTATTTAAAGAACTACATATTTTTATAAGCTAAATGAAAGGTTATTTTACTGGCTTTAACATTGCACAGATTTTAATTTAGGGCCGCAACCCCATCCGGTTACATTATGGAATTAATTGATTAACAATCCTTCACTCCCTACAGTTTTTTCATTACTATAGCATGTTTCTGCAATTATTTTACTCTGCCGGCCTGACCCTGAATAGGGCCATCTAAAAATTTGCGAGAGTGCGCCATTCATTAGCCGTCATAATGTAGCTAAATATCCCCCAAATGCCCACTTTTTGACCGAAAATCGCTGGCAGCGTCCAGGTTAAAATGTATTAAATTGACTCTACTGACAACAAAAATATAAACTAAATCGGAGCTGCTGTACACTTGAAAATCTACATGTTAAAGGCTCGCAAGATCTCTTTCAGCGCAAAGACGCGAATCCTTCCCGACAGCTCGGCAAGACCTCTCGAACCCCAAGTTCGTAATTTACAATGTCAGCGCACACTTCTTCATCGATATCGATCAAATCCCCGAAAAAATTAGCCTCCCCCCTGCGACCCCGATGCCAGGCCGGTAATTCTATCGCATTGGCGAATTCCTCTCCGCTCGCGCTATTATACGAGCTCCCATATGCACAGGCTCGATATATTGAAAGCGCGAGGGGCAGTCGCGCGTGCTCCTATCGGGTTCAGTGACATTGACCGCTTGTGCTCTCTGCTCGTTCGACACGCTTACGTGAATTCGATCTCTAATAATGCAGTTGACGTTCGTTCCTCGAGCGGTTCGCTCGTCGAGCAGCCCCCTCTCGCTTATATCTCATTTTTGCGAATTTCAATCGCCGCGCGCTCTCGGCAATGAGACGGCGCTGACGTGAATAAGCGATAGGTCTGATTCATTAGCCGGGGATATGTATGCACGCAAAAACTGGGGAAAGCGGCCTTTTTCTTAGCCTCCGTGAAATAGTGCTCTTGCGGGAATTCGATTGAATGATGGATTTCGCTTAACGAATTTTGTGCGAGTTCGCTTTGATTTATGGGCGAGCGAGCAATTAAGGGGGCATTGGCTGCGAGAGTGTTTTCAATTTTAAGAATCTAAATGTCTTCTGATGCTTTGTTTATTTAGTAAATAATGCATTTAAGTTACTTTTAAAATCAAACTGTAAATAGTTAAAATTTCTAATCATTTTAATATAAACACCGAGAAAAATTTTCTACTAAAAATTACTATACTTTTTAGCAATTTTTACTACAATTATATTAAATTTTAGTATATAGTATAGTAATTTTTAGGATACTGCATGTTTTCATACGCATTGCTAAAAAGTATAGTAAATTTTAGTAGAAATTTTCTCTCTGTGAACGTATAGATTTACTTGCTAATGCATTAAATCAAAATTACAACCTTCTCTCAACAAGAAACAGCGTTTAAAGGTTAATTTGATTTATACGAAGCAAGAATTCATTTATCCCTTTATTTTAAATTATAAGCCGTACTTTACCGAAGGGGTTGGCTTACACGAGCTCCCTCAAAAGGTGTGGATTCTACAATGTGTCGATCAACGGGCAATTATTCCGTTCGCCAACTCAACTCGATGCAAGACGTTTTCTCGCGTGATCGAAATCGAGGATTTTTTTTTGCCTCTTCTTTTCGCCGCGTAATCGTGGGAAGAATCGAAAGGATGAGAGAATCCTTGAAGCCCTTTTTTGGTCTTACCCACTTGATTATCTAACACGAGACCACGAGAAAAACGAGGATTTCGCAAACTATACGCTCGCGATTAAATCTTTAATGGCTTTGCTAGACTTTTTTTGAGACTTCTTTTTTGCCTGATCAGCTGAAACGTCTTAATTGCTAAATGGAATAATGTAAGTCCTATAAAATTGTTATTTTAGTTTTACTTGCAGCTACACTTAAATAAAGCAATCGAAAATAATGTGAAAAAAGAGCAAAAACATTAGGTTTCACTTATTTTTTTACAACTAAGGAAAACGTGTCTCTTCTTCATTAAAAGGAAGCAAATCTAAAGTAAAAATTTTTTTAACCCATTTATCAAAGAAATAGTTCAGTGCGTGGAGCATGTCGGGTCGCCTTACAGCAGGCGCATAAGAGTTTAGACAAGCCGTAGTCGTTGCTGCAAACAATGCGCATTTTCATCGCAGAAGGTGATTTACAACACACAAATTCAGGTTTTATATTGAAAATAAAATTATTCTATGCTGCTAAACAGTTTTTTAAGAAGATTTTAATGGCACATATTTTTAAATGCGTTTATGAAGAACAATCCATATACTGAGAGAAATGTTTTATTAAAAATTACTATACTGTATACTAAAATTTGATATGGTTTTAGTAAATTTTAGTATGTAGTACAGTAATTTTTAGGATAATGCAAATTTGCATACACTTTGACACACAGTATAATAATTTTTAATAAAACATTTCTCTCAAAGTAGAAGTAACTGATTCATGTAATTCACAAGTTTCATAATTCTCTTGCTCAAAAACAGCTTCTCCACACCGCGACGATTATGAGAAGCGACGTGCGAACGCTATTAGCAATAAACACCGCCATTTAAACTCCTATCACCGACTCCTTCGCTCGGACTCCCAACGCAAAAGAAAAAAAGTAAGAAAAAATAACAAACCCCCCCGATCTCCATTGCAAAAAGGCCCGAATGCTCTCCGCGCGGCGAGAGCGACAATTTATCGCCGTCAGCTCGAATCGCGGCTCAGCGCTCGGAGGCATCGATCACTCCCGATTAACGGGCGGTCGCGCAAACGGCGCACACGTGGCCAGCTGCGAGAGCCGAGAGAGCGCGACACGCGACCGAGTGAGAGAGAGCCGCTTTATTTGAATACGTACGCGGCGCGGGTTTCGAGTTTCCGCGATTAAACATCGCCCCCGGCGCGAGCGAATTCATTTTCAAGGTCGGCGATTTTTCAGCCGGTGCCTTTTTTTCTTCGATCGCCGGGTATCGACTTACGGCTCTCTTTCTCTCTTCGAGTACGACTTCATTTGCGCCGAACGCTAAGAGAGTTATGCGCCCGAGAGTTGGGGCACTGGTTTGTAAGGCATGAGGTATCGTGACAGGCTGAGATAACATTGTTTCGGTTCGTTTGAGAGGTCAGTAAAGGGTATTGGAAAAGAGTGTAGTTTTCTGGGTTGCTGCTGGGTTCCGGAGTTCAGTAGGAATGCTTATTGGAACTTTAAATTTCAATTGCAATTGTACTTTTATTGGCAACTATAGGTAAACTATTTAAAAATTAAAAGCATTAAAAAATCGTATGAAGAAAAAATCCGGGTAAAGCAATCGAGTAAAAAATTATTTCTTTAAATAATTGTAAAATCCTTATAGAAAACTATAGTGTATTATTAAAAATCCATCTTTTCACACGCACTTGCAGTCCATATCATTTTTTCTTTCCTCAGCTTTCTCACACTTATTTCCACCAAGGCATTTAATTTAAACGAAGACCGTTTTCACTAACCTTCTTTCCCCAGTTGCAACATGCCATCTCACCTCGGTAAAGGCAAAAAAAAAAAAAGAAAAGAAAAGAAAAGAAACCTAAAAAGCTGCTCTCTCACCCAAAATTTCATACATTTCCGGCTCTCGGACCGCTTGCCGCGAGAGAAAAAAAAGGAACAAAGGAGCGAACGGTTGCAGTGACAAAGTTCACTTAAGTCGGTCTCTCGCGTCCCATTAAGATAAGAATCGACCGGCATCCGCGAGAATGTGTGCGCAGCTCTGCTAACCAGCCGCCGTAGTGTGTCTCATACTTTACCTTTCCGCGGAGATCGAATCTCCGGCGTTTTTTTTTTTTTTTTTTTTTGCAGCCGGCGATCCGTCGTCGCTCGGCGCCCAGTGACGTCGACGAAAGCGTTTATTGACGGCTTTGGGCGCAACTTTTAGCGCCTGCTGCCGATTCGATCGCGGGATAAGAGGCTTTGCGGTGAGGCCGATTCTTTTCGATTTATGAAACGGCCGAGTAATTGCTGCGTGACAGTTTTGGAATTTCGTGGAATCTTTGGTTTTATGTGTGGTATATATGGTGTTAAATGTTGTATTATATGATTGTTAGCATATGCGATTCATCTTACATATTTATTTTTGTATAACAAAGTTTACTATTTAAGATGCCAAATTATGTATGTATTTTCAATAATATGAAATTTCATAATTAACTATATTGACGCAATGAATAATAATTTGAACGTTTAATTCAACAAAAATGAAATTCAGCTGCAGTTCAAAATTTACAACACACAGCTTTCTAAAAAATCCATAAAGTTTAGCATAAACATTCAAACTTGAAAACATCGAGACTACTTTCGTTTAAACTACATTCCACAGCACCAACGAGCTGCTAAATAAGCTATCAAATTAGAAAGTTACATTAGTTAACAGCCAATAAATACCCCTCCGATCCCTGAATATTCAGAAATCTTCGACGATTCCGTTCATTTGTATAAATCTGCAGAAGTACACGACGGTATGCTGTATTGAGAAAGGTTTCGAGAGCGACTCGATCGTGCCGGTAATGCGGCGAAAGAATAAAAAGAATTCAGCCGTGACCTTAGAAGTTCACGAACTTTAACCTACCGCGAGACTAATTGGAAGGAAGAAAAGTCGAGAGTTCTGCGCGGCGCAAGATATAACGCCGAACGTCTTCTGTGCGCGGTGCCGACAAGCGCCAAGTCAAAAAATCATTTTATTCACAAATCATCCAGATAGAAAGTCGCCGACACGGCGAGAAATTGGAAATAAGGTCTTTCTTGAACCGTGAATAGGAGAATTATTGCTTTTTATTTAAAATTAATTACCGCAAGGCTTTCTTAAAATATTTTCAAATTATGTGGTTATTAGGATAAAATTGGAAAAATGTAAAATTAATTAAAGTTAAATATTGAAAAAATGTATTATATGCATAATGCATCCAGCAGTATCCTCCTGAGCAGTATCCAGCATTCCAGCAACACAGAGTGAAAATACAGTTCGAATAAGGTGCGTCAGGTGGCAGCACCTTACAGTTGGTTTACGAAGCGGGAAACCTTTTGTAGTAATCAGTTTGAAAATATATTCTAATTTATTTGAAAAATTATATTTTAATTCATGCTTAGCAGAAAAATACATTTTTACAACATGTAAATATCTTCTTTTTATATGAATAAGCATACTATTTAAAATATACTTGACGCTTTGGCTTTTACTATAATAATAATAATAATCATTATACGTTTCTTCCCTACTTCTACAAATCAATACTAACTATAATACTGTTACTCCATTTATCTAAACTGTCATGTTTGACGAGTGCTAACAAAAACATTCTTATATCACATTAAAATCGTACACTTAACTTTAGTTACAATTAAACGGTTAAGAATACTGCTAGTTGCCTATTTAAACATTAATTAATTCTTATTTATCCTTCGCTAAAATCTTGATAAGCAAAGTTTCGTTTAATATTTGTTGAGATTTATCTTCGTTTGGTACATTCTTTGTAGTTGTTAACATCGTACTTTTGTTAGTATATGAATTAGATGTTTGAGAACCTGCAAGAAAAAATGAATATTTTAGAATTTCATTTAATTATTTTTGATATAAATTTTAGTTTATTTAACAACTTCATCCGATAGATAATAATCCGATAATAATCGAGCTTTATACAAAGTAATTTAATTTACCACTCCTCGATTGTCTCCTTGAAACAATGTTTCGCATTTTACCAAACCATCCCTCACTGACTCTTTCCCGGAATTTCGGTGTCGTAAACGTATACAACAGAGGGTTTACAGCACTGTTCACTGGGAGAATGAAAATAACCACCCACGCATGTAAATCAGCTGAAACAAATCATAAACTATCTTAATTAATTTTGCAAAATATTGTTATGAATACAATAATAGATTAAAAGTAGAATATAATGTTGTAAGAATGAAAGCCAAATGAGTACGTTATTAAAAACTTCTAGAGCTACATAATTTAAAAGCTCGCACATTTTCTGCGTATTTTTAGTCGAAATATCCGGTTTCTTATCAATAAGTCTATATTGATAAACTGTGAGTGAAACGAAACGACGAAGCGCTTCCAAGACTATTCTTTACTTACTACTAAGAATCATGTAACCTTTCACCGGTAAACGTTTTTAAAGTAAAAGGTACTCTAACTAACAATAAAAAGCTAGAATGACCGATAAAAAGCAAGACTACAATCCTAACGTAAAGTGAATGACAATAAAAAGAAATTCTTTCGTTAACTAAGACATTCAGCTTTCTCAATACTCACGAGGTACAGGATAATCAGCCAAAGCTAGAATCTTTAGGATGATTATCGGCGCCCAGCAAACCGCATCTGTCATCACGATCAAGAAAAATCTGAGAGCAAATTCGGAATCTCCTACTGACAAAGGAGTCGCGTGACGTGTCCTCCAGATGCTCACGAACATTCCAGCGTAGACATAAAAGATTATTACAAGCCTGAAAGCGACGTTGAATTCATCAGTCTATTTGCTAATTTTATATTTTAGTAGTGAATAAAAAGTAATAAATTGTGCAAAAGGGTATACGAGCTATGAACGACCAGATGTGATAAATTTCAAAACAAATTCCATAGTTAATAATTTTTTGTTTGCCGTTAAAGAATGCGAAAAACAAGTGCACGATACTTCTCAAGTGTAAGCCAGCGAATAAAAAAAAAGAGTAATCTTTATTAAAAGTCTTATACAGTTAGAAACTAACACTCGCTTTAATTCATGGTCTATTTCATAACGCATATTTAACGCATTTTTCCACAATCGCCGTTCGCCTCGCAGACTCACCCAAGCAAGTTGACGCCGAGGAATATAAACGCCGAGTATTCCCATCCGACGAGAAACGGCTCGTCAATGTGTAGCGGGAAGCACATTCCGTTCAGTCCGTAAAAGCGGGTGCTGCCGCGCCAGTGAATTGCTAAAATAATTGTTTTGCAATCAGTTTTTTTTTTCTGTTTTCGTTCCAGCGCGTCTCGAGATCCACGTTCGTGTTTTAAAATCCAAGGCGTTATTCAATTTTTGCAATATTTTTTTCAAAGTAAGCGAGCAGCGCATTCTTATTTTAAAGTAGTATCCTTAATTTTAAAAATATGTTGACTCGCAGACGCTAAAACAGTTATTTCGAAAATATTAACGATCCAAATATTTATTTCCAAATATTATACATCACTCATTTTTTTTGTTTTTTTTTTTTGCTTTTCTCTATTTCGAACAAGCTCGTATTACGGCTAATCAGGAAGTTTTTAACGAGGGTACTTTCCGCTGAAAAAAGTATTTCTTTCTTTTTCTTTAATCTTATTAATTCAGTGCACATTCGAAACTGCAACATTTTTTCCCTCAGGAATAACAAAAATTCGCCTTCCAACATTAAAACTCTTCCCGTATATTCCAAGCCCCGTTTGCCTCCGATCTCGGCGAAAAAAAAGCTCCCCGTCAACCAGCGAATTTCCAACTTCATCTTAGCATCCGGCGAGAAAGAGCTCGCGAGGCTAATTTCCATCACCGGTCCGCGGACGAGAGCAAAAAGTGAAAGCGCAATCGTGCGCGATAAATGCGGCATAAAACGTACCGGGAATGAGAGCGAGAGTGACGCCGATGACCCAGACGACGATCATAGAAGCGGCCGCCGTCTGCGGGGTTATGGCGTGGTGACCCTTCAGCGGCGCGGCGATCAG
The DNA here is from genome assembly GCA_900474335.1 of Ormyrus nitidulus. NCBI lineage: Eukaryota > Metazoa > Arthropoda > Insecta > Hymenoptera > Ormyridae > Ormyrus > Ormyrus nitidulus. Next base: position 8,343 of record UCOL01002276.1, read on the forward strand.
CATAAATCGCTCCACCGACATGAACGACAGGATCAGCACCGATACCTGGAGCAGAGAAATTCAATCAGCGTTCGCAGCGGATTTTAGATTCGCTTTCCCGATCTGTCTTTGAGCCGGTGTCTGTGTGTATACTGATCTGGTAAAGATGTTGGATGTAGGTTTCAGTCGAATTTCAGATTCTCACATAAAAATTTAAATTGAAACTTTTTATATGCAAACGCGATTCAATAAACTTTATTATAATTTATAATTTTCCTTCATTGCATTATTTGTTAGAAAATTTAAAAATTCGATGAAACTGTGTGGCTTTTGCTTTGATCGATCAACATACGGCTTCCATTTTTAACTAAATTTAGAAACTCAATTAAACTCTGGATAAATCAAAAGAGCATAAAATAATGAAAACTTTTTAATTAAGAAAATAAAGTTACCGGCAGCTCTGAAATAAAAAATTTGATTTTGCAAAATTACGGAAGTACGCATAATCCAAAAGGAAACGCAACTTCTGCTCAGTTGACAGTCGCACGAGAATACTATAATTACTATGTCATCGACAAAGCAAACGAAGTACCTCCGAAGACGTCATAGCCAGCATGCCCAGAAGCGTGCACGACCAAGAAGATATCCACCCGTTGGCCTCTTGATTATAATTATCCCGAAAATGCATGTCCTTGATGCCGATTATCAACAGATACAAGCCCATGAGTAAATCCGACACTGAAGAAAAAAAAAAAGAAAAATTCGTCAATAAAATCCGGATCGCGTCGATCCTCTTCCGTCGAATGAACTTACCCGCCAAGTTGCGTATGACTATGCTTAGCACGCGATTCTCGTCCCTGGCCGTGAACCTTCCCCACAGCACGAGAGCATTGCCCAAGCAAGTGACGCATGAAATTCCCCAGACGGCCGCCCGCAGCAGAGGTTTGCCCAGCAAGTGGGACAGCGACGAAACGCCTGTAATTCGAGTTTTTTGTAAGAAGCGAGTTGGCGAAGCGGATTTAATGCGCTCTTTCGTTCGCGATATTATAATAAATTAAAAAATACTTTTTTGGAATTAACTGAAATTTTATTTACCATCGCTTACTGGCAAGCACACTTTCACATTTGGAGCGTACATGGTACAATAATGGAATTTCGTAAAGTAGCTAAAACATATTGAATTTCCTAATGCAATTTGCTTAAAATAGTATAATTGTATATTTGCGCGTAATTACTACTCACACGTATTTGAGCTTTGGAAAAGAATTGAAAAAATCCATTTCGACGTGATCCATTCCAATATCTTCAATGCCTCTGCAAAAGAATAATATTTTTAATGTCAACCAAAAGGTCATACTTAAAAAAATAATTTAAAAAAGAAACACTTTACAGAGAAAGAAGGTTTCCTTTCAAAGGATTCATTGCTTCCTCTGGTAGATATTCGATTGGATTATATCCTATGGATCTAAAATCAGACGAAACACAGACATTATTTTACGTTTTCGATAATTCAAAGTAGCCGTTTAATTGAGTGGCAATCTTCGCAACAGAAGCTAGACTTTTCAATTTAAAAAAACGATGCAACTGACAAATCGAACAACAGTACTTTCATCGAGAGCCGTACAAAATAAATGTAGCTTCTGTTCGCCGCAATAAAAATAAGGAACTATATACTAAAGCACATATCCTCTTTCTCCGCAGCCGTCAACCAACAAAAAACCACGAAACTAAAATCGCTCTACCAACGTCATCCGAGAAAAGCAGCAGTTCGGAGTTTGCGAAGGCATTAAGTACAGAATCGCGAACGGGACGATCAAACAGCGGCGAGGATACAGCGGACTGCCACGATCCGCAAACACTGCTCTAAACGCTCGCGCGCACGTCGCGAGCACGTAGGGGGCCCCTTCTTCTTTTACTTTTGCCCCATCGATTTCCCGCTAATCGCTCATTAATTACCGAGCTTTATTACACGGTAATGCGAGAGGAAGGGACGGAGTTTTGTTCTGAAAAATGAAAGAAATGGCTTCGGAGGATTATGGGAAGGAAGATCGTTTGGAAATAGGCATCGTTGCTTCTTGCAAGTTGTTTTAAGTTATAAAGTACTTTTTTACGGAATTTTTTGTACGTTGAACTGGATGCTCGAAGTTTTAAAAATGTAGTTTTGAAAAAATAAAGATACCGAAAGGTGTAGTGTTTATGGATTAATTGTGAAAAGATTGTACGATTATTATAAAGTAATAAAATGGTTTGATTAGAGAAAAATGGCAGTAAAAGTATATTAATAACTTAAAGCTATTAGCTAAAGAATATAATAATAATTAAAGAATACTAACAATTTTGACATCTTTCCACAGCTTCTGAAGAGATTCGGGGATAACATTTTAATTTTATTATCCTTTAATTCTCTGAAAATATCACGCAATAATGAGAGTACATAAACAATATGATAGTGTTGAAATTTTTACTTACAGTTGTATTAAATAGACCAAATTGTTAAAAGCATTCGATGATATTTTTTCAATTCGATTAGATTCCAAAGTTCTAAAATGCAAATAAAAACTTTAAGATTTTTTTTATTTAACAGTAACATTTGCAACTATACTTACAATACAGATAATTTAGGCAATTTATCAAACATATCATCACTTATCCATTCCAGCAAATTCTGATCCAAATTCCTAATTAAAAGAAAAACAATTGTATTACGCATATTTGCATCAATTATATACTCATCTTACAGTTCTCGTAAAACAGGCAAATACGGAAATGAAATCCTCGAAGACGTCAAAAAATTCTTCGTCAAATCCCTGAAATCGATTTATTACTTGTTTTGAAAAATATAATAATCAAACTTTAACACTTTAATAGATACTTAATAAATGTGCTCTTACACCAATCCTAGAAATTTACTATTTTCAAGATCTCCCAAGTCAAATGCGCGTAATGAATTGTTACTTGCTATAAGATTCGTTAAGGACGTCAGTCCAGTGAAGTGTCCTTTAGTCATTTCTCCGATCATATTGTCCGATAAGACTCTAAAAAAGAAGTTACAAATAAGTGTCCGATCCGATATTGAGATGTACTACTGAAATACCTACAGCAGAATTAAATTGTCCTGATTGAGGAAGACGCCAGGCTCTAAAATTTGTATTCTGTTACCTTGCAGGAACCTGAAATTTTAATTACATAAAAAAACAGCCGTTCCAAATCGAACAGTAATTTTTAACTTACAAATGATGTAATTGGGCGTAGCGGTAAAAAGAATCATCCTTCAGTATCGTAAACGTACTGTTGATAAAAGTTCTAAAGAAATGCAATTATACAGATATAAGAAAATGCAGATTATACAGATTGACATTGTTATTGACGTAAAGTTTATTTTAATTAGAGAACTTACATTTTCGTAACATGTTTAGAGAAAGTTTTAGGTATTTCATTTTCTTGAAAGTTTCTGCAAACTACTGTGCAATTCTCGAATATGCAACTTTCATAATATCCTGGATCATCTGATTGTAAAAATTAATTTACAAAAATTAAATCACATTGAGCATTAAGTAGCTTTTAGTTTTTATTTCTAAATTTAATGAATTTATGGGAATAAAAATACTGACTTTTTGTCACGTACGGACAGATTAATGGTTCAATTGAGATTTTTGGTTTCGAAGTTGTACCCCATCCCATTTGGTTTTGTAACAGTTCTAAATCGCCTTCTATATCAACTGCAAAAGATAAATCATGTGAACAAAGTAACTTTATTACTGTTGGAATCTTTATTTTTCATTTTTTTTTTTCTGAATAAAGGCTTGATTTTTAATTAAACTTGCCAATTTGATGCGCGCAATTTTATGCACGCGAAAATTTTTTTGTTTACGTAAAAAATATTTTAAAATCTCACAAGTTAACGAAGCCTCTATTTAAAAAATAGTGCAACTATAATGAAACCTTGACCAAATTCCATAAACAAACATGCATTGATCGAATATCTTTACTCTTTAATCAGAAAATACTGGCGTTTTAAATTCAAGAAAGATTTATAATCCTTTCAGCTTACTGCAATCTTCACTTTCATCCTCGCCGTCTGGACAATCGTATTCTCCATCGCACCATTTTCGCTGCAGGACGCATTTCTCGTCATTTTTACAAGGAAACGTACCTTTCGGGCAACCTAAGAGACGGTGAGTTATTTTAGAAATAATATTTTATTCATAAATTTTTTATATATTTGGAATAATTATTTGGCGATTTTTTAAGTAAAGAACTATTTATGGCATTATTGCGCTTTGAAAAATTGTCCAAACGAATATTTGTGCAGAATTTAACTTTGTTGGTGTAAATTACAATTTTTATAATTACTTAATCAGCTCTGCAAATATTTAATTCAATCGAATGTCAATTGAATTCTTCGTTTACTCCGTCACTCGACTCGGTCTTTTAACAAAATTATCCCTTCAAACAAAATTAGAAGCTTCCTTACAAGCTTCAATTTTCCCCGAAGCGAATAATTGCAATCCAAATAATAAAACCGATATACGGCGGGCGCAGAATGACGTATTTTACTTCTTTTTACCGCTTAAAATACCCTACTCCCAGACTTATCGTCTACGTCACCTAGCCATGCATTCAGATAAACATTTTTCCTCCTCTCCGACGCCTAATCGTCCCGCTTTCGAATGAATCACTCGAAAAGCGACCCCGTCGCGAGCGACCTTGAACTTGGGAGGCGCCCAATTAAAAAAACATTCTCGAGGAGCCGCGTGAAGCTCGTCGCACAAAGTGGCCAGTTAATCATCTCGAAGCGATGTCCCGGCTAATTTTCCAAAGCCATCAAAGTTTACGATCGCCTTTCGCGGTAGCGACGCCTGCGTATACATGTATATACGTCGCGGACTCGTGGGCGTATATATGGGGCCCGTGACGATCAATTTAGCTTCGATCGTCGTTCGCGCACTTTTAGAAGTGAATATCACTTCGCGAAGTTGATTGCTTTTGATTGATACCATTGATTTCTCTTCCCGATGACCGGAGTGACGGAGACGCGACGGCTAATTGAATGCCGTTTTTTGAAACTTCGACGAGTTCCGGCGGTTTGATGGAACTCTGATTTTTTACCTTGATTTCGAATGTTTCTCGTGTGTTTTGTATTTTTTTTTTATTTTAGAATGTGAAATGTTTTTAATTAGTTTTATGTGATTTTAATATTTTCATTAAAAATTCAATGTTCAGCAATCACAGTTTGTGATTAAACATTAAATTTTATAAATTTTATCAATGTACTAAAACCCAGTTTCAAATGCCACAAGTAATTTTTTTATAGATTGTTAATCTAAAAACATTGCTTTTTTTAAATTTATAATAATGCAATAATTAATGTTTATTTATTCAATTAGAGTTAATTTAAAATTGACTGCAATTAGATCATTTCTTTTATATTTTACCAGGTTTCAAGTGCTTACAATGCTAATAAGTTACGGTTGTTGAATCAATTTTGATTCATTCATTTTCAGAACGTGACAAGAGAAAAAACATATTACTGAATATTTAACTTTCTTCCTTAAAAACAAGTTAAAAAACTATACAGACATATCTTATAACAATAATAAAAAAGTAAAAATCTTTAAATATTTACAACATAATGAGAAAAATTGTAAGCAGTGTAATAAAGACATTCATGCATATCTAATATTTTGAATTAGTTTTCGCGATCTCGCGATTTTTCTCGACTTTTCTTAATACGTAAGAACGAAATAAGTTTCTCATTTTCTGATTGGTTCCGTCTTATTTCTCCTATCCGCAATTTACATAATTCTCATGTTTTTTCTTCGATTTCCCTTGAATTCTAAGTTATTCGCCCGAAACTCTCATCATTTCTCAAGACACTCCTCTGTCAAAGTCTGCAAAAAAAAGGTCCGATCGCTCGATTCTTACTCATTAACTTAAAATATTTTTCTGATAAACTTTATGAGCCGAGCGAAGCCAATTTGAAAATTTTATCGGGGACGTGTAGAAAAAGCTTTAAGAAGATGAAAAAATCTCTTACCTTGATTAAAGTAATACATGAGGGCTGCTAGCACGGCGAAGATGGCGATTAAAACGCTGCCGATCGTTACAATGTGTTTGTACCTCATATTGAAGGCATTTCGTCTCCGACGCGTAAATGGAAGACGATTCTTTGTTCTTCACTTGCGATTCATAATTAGTAATGTTTGATCGTTTGTAAATTCATAAGGTACCGTTTTTTGATCCGAAAGATAGTCGACAAAATTTACATTTCTGTAGCATTGGTCGATATAATAATACCTAAAGTTATTAATAAATTACTTTTATAAATTAGATTACTATACTACTAAAAATTTTTTTTGCTGCGATAATTTAAATATAACTAGCGAGTACCAAATAAAAATAAAAATTTAACGTTTCAATCTAAATATAATGATAAAATGTAATTTAATTCTTTCTTTCAACAAAATATCCATGCGAAACAATAAATTTCCTGCAAATTACCCAAAACCAAAACGTACTTACAAACCCCAAAAAACACCACTCAACCTTCCCACCCCAGTCGAAAAAGCAGCCTCACAAAACCAGCGCTCGAAATCCTCCAGCTCCGCTCTTCTCCACACTGAAAGCCTGAAAAGCCTCGAACTCAAGCCGATCGGTCGCCCTTGATTTTCGCAGCCGAACAGTCGCGCTCGCCTCCGGCCACTGGTTGCATCTACGCGCTCGGCGCTTACGAGGATGCGGCCGCCCGAGAGCGACGCAGGCGCGCTGCGGCGCCTCCCGCGAGCGCCGTGCCAGGGAAGAGAGCCGAGATTTTTTAGATTGTCCTTTCTTTGCCCCCTGCGCGACAAAAAAAAAGGAGCGTAATGAATACGGGCTCCTAACGATGATTAAACGCTCCCGATTGCCGAGCTCCCCGGGCTTTCTTGCGCAATTTCGCCGGCCGTTCTCGTTGCCTCGTTCGCGCGCCGCGGGGGGATGCTTCGGAATGCGAAATCGTCGCTGCTCCTCTGCACTTTCGGCGAATATGGAGCTGCCGATGGCGAGCTGGAGATTATCTTTTGAGCTGTTTGACTTGAGGAGCTGCGCTTCGAACGCGGTGATCCTTTTAATATAACGCTTCAATTTGCTTTTTATTATCGTTCGTATTTGCATAGAAAGGAAAGAATTGATTGACTATGCGGAGCACGTTACGTTTTTTTGAATTGAGTTTAATAAGGTTTATTAATCAAAAACTAATTCAATTTGTTTCGCTTCGATAATATTTTAATAAGTCTTTTGTAGTCAATCACAGAGTATTACAGTACAAAGAATCTTTGACATTATGAAAATAACAAAACAATTAAAAGAAGTTGGATTTAAATATTTTTAAAAAATGCATCGATATTAAACTACTTTAAATGTCAGGGTTTTTATATTTTTTAATGAAAAGATTTTCTTAAATAATAAATAATAAAATATCAATAAAATGATAAACGTTTAGGGATAACTTTCAAACTACAGGATAAGGGTTGAATAATGAAATAAATACATAAGACAATTTAAGGTGGTAAAAGAAAGAATTTATTTACGTTTATTGAAGGTAAAGAGATACATTTAGTGTACAGTCAATGTTGAGAATACACATGAAATATTGGTTAACGGATATACACGCAGCATACTCAAAGAAAAAAAAAGTAATGAAGAAAATGAAATTAGAAATGAAGAGAAAAGAAAAAAGTCCCCCTTTCTGTCTTCTTCACTCATTTATTTGAAATTATTCATAATATATTTTGCTTAAACGTTATTCTCGCGCAGAAAAAAAAAATCGCATCTTAAGGCTTTCAATCTTAGTCCGTCTACATCAGTGAACGTGCGAGAATGAGTTTAGGGTAGGTACATCGACGACGACGGACGTTAGATCGAAAAAAAAGAAACGGGAGAAAATACGTGCGATGCACATACATATACGCGCACATATACATATAAGTATTAACGAGGTGCATACGTGTAATGCTTGTGTCATGTACATCTCAATGTTTCTCCCGCCTTGTACACTCTCTCTCTCTCACTCGTGCTTACGCGCGTGCACACGTACATATATACTTTTTTTTGTCTTTTTTCGCTCCTGTTTCGTATCTTTTTTTACACTTTTTTTACGTTTATCCCTTAGGGTACAATATTTTTGTAGTTTCTTTATTAAAAATTACATAATACAACTGCATCGTTGAATGACGCTCTACTCATCGGTCACTCGTATAATAGGTCTATAATATGTACAAACACGTTCCAGGGATTCGTTGGCTCTTGCATTTTTGCTCTCCTCTCTCTCTCTCTCTCTCTCTCTCTTGCTTTCACTCATACTTCGCCTCTCTTACTTCACTTCACTTTCGCTCGAAGGAACGTGCAAATTTTTCTTGCGAACGTTATGTGATCGAGGATAAATAAATATTTATAGTGTTATAATTATAGGGTTTTGCGAAGGGCTATTTTCAACGCAAAAACCGCCACAGCAAGGTTTTTCCATTTCGATTGTTTACCAACTTTGGTAATCAACGATTTGCGATCATGCAGGGTATATTTGATTTTTCTAATGAAACTATCAAGTTTTGTTAGTTTTTCTTTATTATTAGAAACTTTCGTAACTATATATTGCAGAAAGTTGCTTTCAATGAAATAAAATACAAGTTTTTTAATACAACGTAGCGTACCTTAATCGATAAACAGTAAAAAATTTTAATTCGGGTCTTGCAGTAAACAAAATCGATAATGAAACTGATATCACTTTTAAAAAATCTATGTAAATCTCGAGAATTCGATTGTAAACCAACGAGTCGAATAATCGCTGATTATTCAATAAAAAAACGTATAGAGACCTTCTTGGCAAGCGGATTTTTCCAAACGAAGGGGATTCGATTAAGGCATTACGTTTACGAAATTGAGTCAACGCAGAAAACTAACTTATTTGCAAAAGCAAAGTAACTATTTTGTTTTGCCTCTTCCTCCTCCTCACTATTAGACAGTCTTTCGGTATTAAGAAGTATAATTTTGTCACTGATTTTTTGAATAAATAAATGTCGATTTAATATATAAAATATTTACGTTATGCAACGTATGTTTATTTATCCCCGCCGAAAAATTTAAAGAGGTCATACGGAATTATCAAAATTTTTGCTCGAATTTGAGAGACTTCCTTTTAGTTTTTCATCACCGAATAATCGGTAAAAATAAATTGCTTAACTTTTAAAAAATCATTTATTACCTATAAAAACACGTGAAATTAATAACAATAGCCTAAATTATTTGAATTTAATCTAGCTACGTACTTCCAAAATAAAATAATAATGAAAGATTCCATAAATTCCATAAATTCTTAAGAAGCAGGGTTTACAAATTTGATCCTAACTTTTTTTTTACATAAACAAAAATAAGAAAATAAGAAACCCTCGGTTAGCTTCAATAAAAATAGTTTCTTTTTCTTGTTTTTATTTCGAACATAAAAATGATTGTTCTATAGCTTTAGCATTGAGAAATGATTGTAGTCGAAGATCATTTAATCAGTCCATCGAAAACTTTGCTTTGCTTTAATTTCATCTCCTTTAAATAATCTAGCATTTAATTTTCTCCTATTATACTTAAACAATGCCTATCATATAAAACGTGCGTTAAGACGAATTAACAGAAAAAATGCACCGGTGTAAGTGAATAATAATATCGAAAAGATTTAAAAATGTTTGCGACTCATTGCCTCGACAAAATAAAAGTGAAAAAGAAAAGTAGAAAAAAAAGAGTTTGCGGCATTATGCACTGATGAAAGATTACTTCGGGAATGTATGTTATGCTTTTTTCTCATTCGGTGAAATTTACATTAATCAAGAATTTCCTCAATCAATCGTTGTTGATTTTATAAAAATTAGCAAATATTTACAGCTTGTGTATGCTTTTATATGAAAAAATTGTATATTCGTATTCGATCTACTTCATTTTTCATTGTTTTCCGTTTTTAATAACCTGCATTTATAACTTTTACATTTTTTTTTTTGTTAAACACAAAATATTAAATATTAAATGTTTTTTTGGATTTTAATGCACATTTTCGATTTACATGCTAAGATAGATAATCTTTTAGTTACAATAAGATTTAAAGAGTACTCTAACAATGCAAAGTATCGTAATAAGATAAAGCATAAGATAAATATGTATATATTGTTACACATAATAATATATATGCCTTAAAGTTTGAAATTTACTTTGTTAGAGTAAAATGTATTATGAGTAAAGTACAATAATTATACGAATAACTAATTCCACCCGTATTTTACTAAAAAAATTTCTCCTTTTCAATTAAAAAATGTGTTCCATACTTGAACATTGAATTCGTTAATACATTATTTTCTCTTTAATCCAAAAGTAACTGCAGCATTTACTATTTGTTTCAATATACTGACATGTAACAATCATTATGCATTAAAACATTTTCTAGAAAGAAAATAATAATAACTAATCAAATAACTCTAATACAATTCTACATTCTAAAACTAACCTTATTTTATCTTTTGAATCCAGCAATATTTCTATCAGTTACATTGAATCATGCTAGAATTTTGTATACAATCTTTTGCGCGTAGTTGTTTTTACGCTCAAAATCCGATCTCTACCTCATGAAATTGCTTGGTCATGAGCAATTAAAATAATAATTTATATTAACGTGTGTATACATAATGAACTACAAAAGAGCAAAATTCTACAAACGGGCGTGAATCGATACATGGTCGCTATGTACACTTTTGTAAACCTTTGCCGATAAATTAAAAAGAAAATATGTTAGACGTACGGCATACGACAAACATACACTTATTTAACTCCACAAGCTGCTTGAAGCTCTTTTTTTATGCTACGAAGCTGCAGAGGAGGAGCTGTGCTCTTTTTAGTTATCTTTTTAATTTTCTTTTCAGTTGCAAATTTTCTTCGGTGCGTAACGTTGATGTAAAAAAAATCTATTCAAAACCTTCGGTCATTGTATGAAAATATAAGCAAAGGAGAACAACTACATAATTAATATATGTACGAAAATTCATGGGGTTCCACTTACAGATATCTTTCTCTCGCTTTTCACTGTGTCTCGTTTTCTCACTCCCATATATGCACTTAGAAATATAGAGTAATTTTTATATTTAATTCTACTGTAAATCTATAAACGGAACACGTTCCCTTTTCGTTTGCCAGAGTCGATGGATATTACATGTTTTTTTCCAGTCATCGTCTACATCGTGTACAGTTTTTCGCTTAAAATTAGTCTATCAGAGTATTCTCTTATTACTTTTTTCAGATTGTACATATCTATTTAATATGGATAAATAAATATACAACGATGACACTTTTTTATGACATCGTCAAAGTTGAAAATCGTTTTTTTCAAAGAGAATATCGCACGAGATTGAACATAGAAAACAGTTGGTAAAATGTCTTATACTTTTTTATACGCAAATCTTGTACTATCACAGAAATGTATTTCTTTGCTATTTGAAGAGATTTAATAATCTACAGGAAATATTAAAAAAAAACTATTTACAAAATTATGCTTAGAATATTTCGCTACAAAATAATAACTTAGGTATTTAAAACAGAAGCTTGATGCGAAAAATTGATATTTGATGACACTTGAATTTTCAAACTAATTTAACAGTCTTTACAAAAAATGTTTCCCAACGTTACTTTAAAGAGCTTACTTATTAAAAAAAAAAAATATTATTCTACTTTGAACTCTAACGTTCACTTCTAATGTATTCTCGTCTTTTTCTCCATTTATTTTTGTACAACGTTTTATTTATTTATTTTGTTCTACATAATTTTACTAACTAACATTATATAAGAATCTATATTCGAGTAAATAATGGTAAAATTTCGTAAGTGCACTTATTACTTCATAAGAAATCTCCGTCATCAAAAATAAAACTACAGCAAACATAAGACTTTTTTTTATAATTTTAGAACGAACATCGCTAGCGGAAAAAATCTCGAGTTATCCGTTGTTTAAACAAACCATCCTTAAATAGCAAAGAAGGGCCATGTCTTTGATTGTATAAAAAAGTATGGAACTTTTCCTAAACCATAAATGTAAGCCACACAGTTAAGTAATAAATAAATTTTCTCGCGCAGCGATGTCCCTAAGCCCATCGACACTGGCAAAAGCAGAATCAAAAAACCTACACCCTAAAATGTGAACTCACACTCTTTTCGCAGTAAAGATTTCTTAAAGAAAACAATCGTCTTCCATTGCTGTCTTCATCTGTTGTGTCAGCTTCTTCTCTTCTGCAATATAGTGTCTCCTCTCTTTTTTCTAGCTGTAATTATGTTTTTGTTTGGTTTTGTGTTTTTGAATAATGACGGACTTACACAGTGGGCAGTGGATGATGGTGCGAGAAGTCTTTGCGTTTCAAATGGCTCTGGAGGGCCGTCGACGAGCTCTGGCGATTGGCAGCAGCAGTTTTAGCTGGACGCAGTGCAGGTCAGGTGCAAACGAAACCTTCCTGGGCGACCGCTGGTGCTGCTGCAGTTTTACCTGTCGACGGCGTCGTTGACGAAACGTCCTGGAAAAACCAAAAGCGAACCAAGACTTGCTTTACAATATCCAATAGAGCCCCGAATCTCTTTATTCTTTCTTTTCCTACTTCATCTCCGAAATCGAGCAGAGAAATGTTGATGTAATATAGATAACTACTGGATAAAAAGACGCTTCTCTTACCTCACTTTCGTTTTGGTTACTTATAATTGTTTTTTTCATTTCTATAAGTTTTTTGATTTATTCTTGAAAAGAGAATCTGAAACTGTATAATGGATGGAAAAATAATAAAATAGTCTTTGTTATTTTATAAGTTGTTAATAATATAACTAAGCTTTTCAATAATTTTCGATATTAATCCGTTATATTTATATATAAAAAAGATCTATTGAAAATAAGTTTTAAATAATGAATAAAAATTCATAAAATATTGAACAACAATACGAAAACTTTTACGCGTTTCTTTTAACATCTCTATTTTAGCAAAATTTAACTTTATTATTTTAGATATTAAAATTTATTTTTCCTCCAAATTAACAGTATTCTGGTGACCTTTTTTATTTTCTAGATAAATTTAGCGAATAGAAAACGATAGTTCATGAAATTTTTTAATTCTTACGTCCTTAGCAGGTGTCAAATTCTGCTTATACTCCTCTAAGCTGAACCCTGAATTGCTATCGTCCCCACATGTCTGGACAACCAAAGACCCGTCATCCTTCTAAAAACGTTTGCGTTATTATATTGAAAAAGTATTAATTATAATCACAATTCAGTGAACGCGAATGGAGGAGTTAGTAAAATAAAATATAATTTAAATTTTATTTAATAAAATATAAAAATAAACTTTTTGGACTATGGTGTCACCTTAGATACTGCTGCATGCTGGGCTTCAGCAGAGTCCTGCTGNATTCTTCGTTTTTTGTCGCTGTTCTCCAAGTTCTGATCAGACTTCCTCTTTCGGTTGGAGTCATTTTGATTCCTAGGGGAAATTCCACCATTGCCAGTAACATTACCGTTTCGTTGACTCCCACTTGATGTCTGTAAACCAATCAAATGCGTTAGAAATTCAATTTTACTTTGTAAATGAATAAGCAAAATTATTTATTTTAATGAATTTGAAATATTAACTCACTTTTCTTTCTCTCTTAATTAAGCTCGAAGAAACATAATTCGGTAAATCCCTCTTCTTTACAGCTTTAGCATCGATGCTCATACCATCCTTTAACAAATGAATTTGTTCTGCTTGTCTTTCCGCTAAAATATTTTAAAATAAAAAATGTAGTTTTAATTTTAATTTCTTTTAAATTAAATTTTATTTAAATATTTTTATTTATTTATAATAATCTAATTAAATTTTAAAAGTACTTACTCGTATCAACAAATGTTCTGATGTCAGAAGTAAGATCAATATTCAGATTTTCAATTTTTTTGAAAGTTAGTCCAATAAACCACGTTGAAACAAATTTACCAGGTTCTGATTTTAAAGGAGGAAACGCCTCTGGGTTGATGTGTGCTAACATAATTGCTGGATTTCTCTCTAAACCGACTATCAGGTGTCGGATTTTCGCTTCAACCAATCCACACCACTCCAGCTGATCCTCAGCACTTAAACTACTAGCTGATAAAACTATATAATGTTTGTATTTGCCAAAGAAATTTGGTGGTTCAAATAATTTATCCCAAGTAGCTTTGCCCATAATAATATCTTCTGTTGCAGCTAGACCTGCTTCAAAAGCCTCTTGCATGATGGTTCTTGTTGATACTGACACATTAAAGGTTGAATTTTGTTGTGGGTATGCAGGTGTTATGATTGGCATGAGGTGATATCTATCACCAACATTAACCTGAAAAAAGAAAGTAATTTATAAAAATCTACAGTTATTTATGCCAAAATAAATCTTAACGTTTTAGTAAATTTATTTTCCTATTTTAAACAAAAATTGGATTGCATAAATACTTACCCTTGGATCCCAAACTGGGAATCCGAGATTAACATTTTCTGGCGATTTTAATAGGACCGGCTGAGGCCATTTCCATTGAGAAAATACAAGAAAAAATTTCTCGATTAGGGTTGATGCTACCGCATTTGGGTATAACTGGCAGGTTCGTGCCACTAACATCGCCCAAGAAACGCCTCCTAAATATCCTAATATATTGCTATAAATCCCATACTCTGAAAAGGAAAAGGTGAGACAATGTTATTCCAAATTTTAGTACAAAAGGTAAGAAGTTAATGTTAAATTTTTGTAATAAAAAAAACTTACTCTTTGCCCACAGTTTTATCGCACGAAGTGCCAATCGAAAATTTTCAATGTTTGGAACCAAACGGAGTATTTCATCTGTAACTCTGCAGCCATTAAGACTTCTTACGCATTTTTGATCTAAATTTTTTAACAATTGATCATCTCGTAAATCCATTGAGTCTGGTACTTCTTTTAAAGCTAGTTTAGCAAATAACATGTCAATTTCAATCCCATCGAATTTCATTTTAATGACTGGCACAAATGCTTCTTCTACTGCCTAAAAAAACAATTTTATACAATTAATTTTTAAAAATTATATATATGGCATAGTAAAATTATAAAATTTCTAAATTGTATTACTTACTCTTAAATCTGTTACTTCTGTTTGTGCTTTTAAAAGATCAAAAAAAGAAGTAAAATAATCACTTCTATTTATGTGTCTTGGTGCAACACAAAGAGCATCTATATCAGCACCTTTATGATGCACTCCAAGTCTGTATGATCCAAAAGTATAAATTTTTCCACCCACTTGATCTGCTACATTTGGGGGCATATTTCTTGCGATACTGGTATCCCTTATCCACTGCTTTACTAAAGTATTTAATTTACTGAAAACAAAAGTAATTAACATTATATATAAGTAGATTAAATAATTTTTAATTGATAATTTTAAATTGTATATTCAAAATGTAGAATTTCTTGATTTTATTTATCAAAGTTATTCTTATCCATTCAAGCTAATATTAATTAAATACAATCCTTACCTTAATACTTCCATTCTATGATTAAGTTCTTCCTCTGATTCAAAGACATTGTATGGCTTGAGAACGTCCATAAGATCGTTGGTCCTAGACAAGTCGATAGGCTTTGGTTCATTAGTACTGATAGCTGAAGTCATACCCAGGGTCTTCGGATTATTTGCACTATTGCTAGTGCTAGAATTATTAGATTGTGATGGCCACATCTTCATAATTATTTATTACTACACCTGCAAAAATTGCCTCTTTAATAAAACACTAACACTCACTACTTTCTTAGTTTGTAAGAAATAACTCGTTTTTTACAATAATTCTAGTTAGTAAACGAATACACAAACATAAAGATGTAGTTTTATCAAATAGCAATTTTAAAGGAATTAGGCACACGAATTGGTATTGTAAGTGCTAGTGTTTACTAATCACTTACTTACAAAACGTATAAAAACATTCACAATTTCATATCTAACGCCGTAAACACAAGCGGTTTTTCGAAAGAATGAAATTTAGATCGTTTTCTAGAAGTCTGACTGCCTAGACTACACCATGAAGGTTAGGAATCACGCAACGCGTGAACACGACAAGCGTCTGAACGATACTGCAGCAAGCACTGAACTGTGTGAAGGCGATGTTTCGATGCTGTGTCTAACATGTACACTTCAGAACTGTTGAAAACTGCCTTCCTTGCGAGTGCACCTAAGCCCTAGCTAAGCTAAGTGAGGGAGAGAGGGCTGAAGGGCAAGGAGAGGGAGAAATGTTTTCTCATATATAGATATACTTGCTGTGTCTCCTAAGGTTTGGATTTTGTCCACAAGGATCGCATGGGTACCGTTTAGACGCCATTGTGATAAGCATAATGATGCGTAAACAAAGCGCGCTTCATTCAAACGCACTTTGCAGATTTTCAACAATATTTAAAATGGCTTTCATTTTATAATTAATTCATTGTTAACAATACACTACAATCTATACTACTATACTAAACTGCAATTAAGTTTATTTGCGATACGTTACCAAAATTTTTTTTTTTCAGCGTAAGAAATACATTGTATTTTATATGTTTTGAAATAAAGTAAACGAATCCGCTTCAAATAAATAGTTTATCACAAATTAATAATTTATTATAAAGTAATTCACCGCTAGCTGGCGGCGCCTTGTTTACCGTTTACACGCTTAAAAACTTTTCTGCGAATACTTATTTTATATATAAGCCAAAATCGTCTGTAATGTTAATTTTTAACAGTAACAATCTTATTACTTACTTTATAAGTTGCTCGTCAGCAACCCAACATCCAAAAAGTGGACTCCCCCACATCCAGACTCTTCGAAAATTTGCCCTTGAAACTCTACGTTAAATTTACAGAATTAAAGCAGATAAAACTTTCACTACCACCTTTCACGACGCCTTGTCTAAGATTTTACAAGGGTAATCAATTTATTCATCGAACGGATTTTACGAATTGTGCAGACCTCACGACGATGCACTTTAGCACGCAATTTTTTCAAACCCTATAAATCAACGTTTGCTCTTAAACGCGAGGAACGTGGCTAAAGGAGGAGAAGCGAGGGTCGATCGTCGAAGGCGGGCGATTCCCGTTTTTTTCACGCCGGGAAAAACACGGGAGACGCGGGTCGTCCGAAAGACTCACTCCTTGAGCGTCGTCGTGCCAGCGACCACTCCACACATATCCATTATCACATGAACTACGTTTATATCAGTGTGCAGACTGCAGACATCAAATTGTACATAATCTAGTTCTCTCGATTCCACTACCTTCCGAGATAGCGCATGAGTCAAGAAAGGAGAATAACGCGGGTCTTTCAATTTTAAATATTTTAAATAAAGGATATTGTAGTTCTGTTTGTAGTTCTTGAAATTTTTTTTAATGTTGAAAAATTTCTAAAATTCTACAATTATGTCAATTGTTTCTAGAAACTCATCTAGAACTCATTTAAAACTCATTTAGGAAAAACCCAATAAAGCTATTCCTATAAGATCTCCTTTAGGTATAAACTTTACTTATACTGCCACGCCTTGCGATTTGTGGCAAGGGATCGTCCATAGACCAGGTATCCCTGTTTTTATCTTATTTTAATCCCCTGCACTCCCATGTCGACTACCGTGGGTTTCCCAGGCCCCCATCCAGGTGGAATATAGCCTTTATAATTTTTTTTTATTTTTCTAAAATATGCAGAAGATTGAATAAATCAATTACTATTTATTATTGATTAAACATGAATTTCGAATTCGTTGTAAAAAATACTTATAGAACTTAATATCACTCCCGCAATAAACGTACATTGATTTAACTAAAAATTAATAAACTTTCTAAAAATAAATCATAAAAATTACTAATTGTGAGTAATAGTTGAGATAAGTAGCAACTTTTTTTGTTTTTTTCTTGCAGAAATTCTTGTACTTTCTTCTCAACATTTGCAGAAAACTCCCCTTTTCTTCAAAGAATACCAAATCAAATTAACATTATCTCGACCATTTTTCTTACAAGGAGAATGTACGACATTTGGGTAATAGATTTTCCTGTAACTTTAGGATATGTTCCCTAATGTTAAAATATGAAGGAAGCCGCGTCCGTTTGGCCGAATGCCGAATTTTTAAAAGTTAATTATGAGCTCTTAGCGAAAATCTAAGAAAAATCGATTTTTGTTTAATCACTTATAACTTGTCAACTATCAACGATACAGTATTTTAACTTCCGTTATTTGAAAGGTGAGATCAAATCATGTCGATTAAAAAAAAAATTCATCAAAAAAATCTTTCTTTGTTCAAAAATTATAGCTAAATAAAAATTTACAATAAAATTAAGCTATAACATTACATTTTTCGACGTAGAAGCACATTTTTAGGTTTAGAGAGTCCAAAAAAGAAAATTTTTTTAAACTTTTTGAATATCTGTATCTTATTTAATAATTAATCGGTCTTTTTCAATGATCAACCACTTATTTTTTTCGTCTGTAACTAAATTTTCAAAATTAAAAAGAATTTTTAAAATTCATCTACTAGTTTTTGTTTTATAAAATTATATATGGTATTGCAATTATTATATATATATAACATATTACAGTCATATTATTATTATTATTATTTTATTATGATTGTTTACATTAGTC